>OX442358.1:30125698-30130698 GCA_949357725.1 Hyperoplus immaculatus | reverse complement strand
ATATTCTAGTAAAGTACGAGTGCCAGAAACACAGTATTTTAGTCATTTTACTTCATAATAATAACGTTATACAACTGTCAAAACTGTAAAGAAAAATGATACAACTATCATCAAATACAGCGTTTAACTACGTGGCCACTGAAATCCTGTGTATCTGTATAGAAGGGAATCACATCGCCATCTAGGGGCTTGAGTCAGTATAGCTCCCACACACACACACACACACACACACACACACACACACACACACACACACACACACACACGTACACACACACACACACGGCATCTGAAGAGAAAAGTGCCTGTCATGCAATGCTCTCACACCACGTAACTCACAGGGCCAACACACACACACACACACACACGCTCTCTCTCTTCTCTCTCTCTCTCTCTCTCTCTTTCTCTTCTCTCTCTCTCTCTCTCTTCTCTCTCTCTCTCTCTCTCTCTCTCTCTCTCTCTCTCTCTCTCTCTCTCTTCTCTACAACAAGAGCAGTCGAATAGCCACAGAAATCCTTGTCAGAATCAATTCAATTCATAAAGCTTTATCGGCGCAACTGTTGTACAGCACAGCACTGCCAAAGCATCACATGGAATGTCTCTCGTCCAATCAAATTGCTCGGTCAGAAACAACTGCTGTATAATAACGAATAATAACAAATGAACCAAACAGAACAACTCAACTTCTCGACCTCAGTCAGTCAATGTCCTGAATTAAAACATATAAAATTCAAAATGTCCTTCCAAGAATGACCTAGCCAAGAGCACACACACACACACAGACACACAGAAACAGACACACACACAGACACAGACACACACAGACACACACACACGCACACACAGACACACACACAGACACACACACACACATCACTATGATAAGTGCTAAGTAACCACGACCAACACAGTCACATACAAATTCTCACACACCATATAAAGCATCTAGTTATATTTCAATACAAGATCAGGGACGAGAATGTGAACGTTAAAGGTGCAGTCAGTGATTCTGGAGAACGCTTGTTGTCAAAATCAGTGAATATCTCCTCACGATCCGCTACTTGTCTGTACTGTGTGTGCGCTGAAAAATAAATCTGGTGTTAATACACAGCCTAGGCTCTGTAAACTGGTATGTAAACAAAGGGGGCCAACAGACCAGTTTACAGAGCCAAGGTTGTGTATTAACAATGTCTTTTTAACAGCGCACACACAGTACAGACAGGTAGCGCGGATCATGAGGAGATATTCACTGATTTTGACAAAGTGATTTTGACAACAAGCGTTCTCCAGAATCTCTGACTGCACCTTTAAATACATTACAATCTCAAGCAACAAGAAAGCGAACAAGTTAAAAGCTAAATCAAAAGCATCCGAGACACTTAGAACTATAGCTCCACCATGCAAGGTCACTTCCAAGACAGCATGCCAGAGAGATTGCCAGGGTGAAAACAAAGGCGGATAGTTAGATGGATAGCGGAAAGGGGATATGGGGAGGAGGATATATATCTTGACACATAGATAACCTTCGGGTAGAGGCAGATGCATGCACACACACACACACACACACACACACACACACACAACACACACACACACACACACACACACACACACACACAGCTTTAGGAGTGTTTGTAACCATATCTCAAAACGTGTGAGACGTGTGAGCAATGAAACAATGCTATAGTGAAGAAAGCTTGAAACTTTTTTCAAACACCACATATGTTTAGATAGATAGATAGATAGAGAGAGAGAGAGAGAGAGAGAGAGAGAGAGAGAGAGATAGATAGATAGATAGATAGATAGATAGATAGATAGATAGATAGAGAGAGAGAGAGAGAGAGAGAGAGAGAGAGAGAGAGAGAGAGAGATAGATAGATAGATAGATAGATAGATAGATAGATAGATAGAGAGAGAGAGAGAGAGAGAGAGAGAGAGAGAGAGAGAGAGAGAGAGAGAGAGAGAGAGAGAGAGATAGATAGATAGATAGATAGATAGATAGATAGAGAGAGAGAGAGAGAGAGAGAGAGAGAGAGAGAGAGATAGATAGATAGATAGATAGATAGATAGATAGATAGATAGATAGATAGATAGATAGATAGATAGATAGATAGATAGATAGATAGATAGATAGATAGATAGATAGATAGATGGATTAGACTTACCTATGATGGGAGCAAGGCGGAATATGTCAGATAGACGGCTGTTCATAGTTTCGTACGGAGAATCCTCCAAGAAATCATTCCCTGTTAGGAAGAAAAACAAATGTTATAAGAACGATAGATGGATGGAGGGATGGATGGATGGAGAGAGAGAGAGAGAGAGAGAGAGAGAGAGAGAGAGAGATGGAGTTTCAGCCGTCTGCAACACAATCTGGGCCCTTGTTTAAATACCCTTTGTTTACATAGCAGTTTACAGAGCCTAGGTTGTGTATGAACACCACATTTTGATAGATAGATAGATAGATAGATAGATAGATAGATAGATAGATAGATAGATAGATAGATAGATAGATAGATAGATAGATAGATAGATAGATAGATAGATGGATGGATGGATGGATGGATGGATGGATGGATGGATGGATGGATGGCTGGATGGATGGATGGATGGATGGATGGAGGGAGGGAGGGAGGGAGGGAGGGAGGGAGGGAGGGAGGGAGGGAGAGATAGATAGATAGATAGATAGATAGATAGATAGATAGATAGATAGATAGATAGATAGATAGATAGATAGATAGATGCCCCCCACCCCCCCTCCCTCTCTTGTTGTGTTTACCATCCTTCCCTCCTAACACTGGCCTGTGTGTGACATCTGGGTCAGTCGATATCCGCGCGGCCACAGAGACACACGCTTGATTAGGCAGGTTGGTCAGCTGTGTTGCACAACTCACTGGCCATCGAACTGGGGCTGTGTGCAAGTTTAGGGACTAGAGAAGAAGAGCGCCCTAATCCCCTGCTACATTACTACTGTACACTGCCAGAAATAGAGGTGCAGAAGAAGTCCATTTTGGTCCTCTTAAAGGCACAATAAAATCTGTTGTTAATACACAGCCTAGGCTCTGTAAACTGGTATGTAAACAAAAGGGATTGTCAACAAAGTGGTTCCGCTTTGTCTACATTCCCTTTGTTACATACCAGTTTACAGAGCCTAGGCTGTGTATTTGCACATCATTTTCTTTTCAATGCGCACACGGTACGGACAGGCAGCAGATCATGAGGAGATATTCAATGATTTTGGCAAAGTGATTTTGACAACAAGCATTCACCAGAATTACTAAGTATGCCTTTAGGTACAAATAACACTAATGTGCCCCCTATAGGATTATTTATTCAAAGTCAAGGTAACTACATGTATAGTATACCTTGGCCTGCATGTAGGTACATAGGCCACAATGGTGCATAGGCTATGTGTTTCCAAGCAGTAAAAGATGCATATTTGTACCATTTATTTTTAAATGTTAAAGTATGATATCAAGGGACTTTGTGTGTTAGACCAAATACCCCACAAATGTATTTATTTAGGGTTGATGTTTAGTTGTAGTAGGCTTTGGTTGAAGTGTTTAAAAAAAACTAAAAACTCGTCAAGAAAGTTCTACAAAGTTCTAGAATGCAACACTCCCTGGGTAACCCCAACCCTTTAGAATAATAACAGAAGCTACAGTGGCCTTCAAGGACAAGAACAATTCTAAATTTTAAACAATGCACCTGATGACATTCCAACTATGACACTTTCAAGATGGCGGCACTAGGCCTTGGTCCAAAATATGCAGAAATATGGACATATATGAGACCCTTTCTAAGGGAAGAAATTATAATTCAAAAAAAAAATTTCAGCTATCTTGCACTAAATTAAATGTACTTATGGATATTATAATTACTTTCTACAAAATCTGCTAGGAAATAAAACAAAATTCTACACACTGCAGGTTTAAAGGTACAATGATGTCCTTTATTTTATGAGTGTGTACCACCAACACTTTGAGATGGTTCTACTAGTGCCAGTGGCTGAGGGGGGCTTCACGCTCCATTACCTTCACGGGAGAGAGATTTAGGAGGTCAAAGAGGGTCTTGGTTTGGCTGTACACGACCCTGGGCCAAATCTGACCAAGTTGAGTGATAGTAAGTGATCGCGTTTGACTGTGGTGAGACAAATAGCTGTGTGCTAGTTTGTTTTTGGGGTGGGTGGATGGATGGATGGATGGATGGATGGATGGATGGATGGATGGATGGATGGATGGATGGATGGATGGATGGATGGATGGATAGATAGATAGATAGATAGATAGATAGATAGATAGATAGATAGATAGATAGATAGATAGATACAGTATCTCACAAAAGTGAGTACACCCCTCACATTTCTTCACATTTTTCTTTATATCTTTCCATGGGACAACACTGAATAAATGACACTTTAATACAATGTAAAGTAGTCAGTGTACAGCTTGTATAACAGTGAAAATTTACTGTCCCCTCAAAATAACTCGACACACAGCCATTAATGTCTAAACTGCTGGCAACAAAAGTGAGTACACCCCTTAGAAAAAATTTACAAATTGGGCCCAAAGTGTAAATATTTTGTGTGGCCACCATTATTTTCCAGCACTGCCTTAACCTTCTTGGGCATGTAGTTCACTAGAGCTTCACAGGTTGCAACTGGAACCCTCTTCCACCCATTTATGACAGCATCACAGAGCTGGTGGATATTAAAGACATTGCGCTCCTCCACCTTCCATTTGAGGATGCCCCAAAGATGCTCAATAGGGTTTAGGTCTGGAGACATGCTTGGCCAGGCCATAACCTTTACCCTCAGCTTTTTTAGCAAGCCACTGGTCGTCTTGGAGGTGTGTTTGGGGTCGTTATCATGTTGCAATACCACCCTGCGGCCCAGTTTACGAAGGTTGAGTGCACATGGTCAGCGTCGTACACAGAGGTTGGCTTTGGAAAATAGACGTATGAGTGCTGCCAGCATTGCTGAAGGGCTTGAAGGGGTGGGG
>OX442358.1:30078198-30115698 GCA_949357725.1 Hyperoplus immaculatus | reverse complement strand
AATCAATAAGTGATATTCATTTTGGCTAAATGAACGTCAGAATGATGTAGTCTGTGGGTCGTTTGGCGTTTCACAGTTTAATGTACTTCATGGCACGGGCTCAGATTTTTTTATTTTTTTTTATTTTTTTGTCCCAAGCGGTGAAACAAGAGAATTGGTCAAATTCAGGATATACAGCTCTGGAAAATACGAAGAGACCACTCCAAATTGTTCAGTGTCTCTTGTTTTTACTATTTAGAGGCTTAAGTTTGAGTAGAATGAACATTTAGGTTTTATTCTACAAACTACTGACAACATTTCTAACAAATTCCAATACATGTTTTTGTCATTAAGAGCATTTTCAATAAGTTATGTAGAGATGAAGATTTAAGAAAAATCCAGACTGGTCTCCTATTTATTTGTTTCTGGGGCTGTATATGACACATTTTTCACAGTTTAATGTATATCTTGGCACTGGTTCGGATTTTATTCCTGTCCCAAGTGGTGAAACAAGAGAATTGGTCAAAGTCAGGCAATAAAGGCCTATATGACAAATGTAAACAAAGCCAGTCTGAATGGATAAGTGCTGAGAAAGCTGATAGTGTAGTGGCTACTTCATATCGTGAGTGGGGACACGACTGATCAATGACAGTGAACCAACTGTAGACGACCACAGTTAGCCAAAATTGCTCTCAGGGGGGCTTAATGCAGGCCAAATAAATGGATGGATGGATGGATGGATGGATGGATGGATGGATGGATGGATGGATAGATAGATAGATAGATAGATAGATAGATAGATAGATAGATAGATAGATAGATAGATAGATAGATACTCAAAATCACCCCCCCCCCCACACACACACACACACATGCACACGAACCATACAAAAATGTTTTATATTTAAATTAAACTTTAAAAAAAGATAAAATAAAGGTAAGTGGAAACTTACAAAAAGATAATTAAAAAGTGTCGAAAAGATGTATTATTAAGATGACATAAGTTAACAGTGTTTGCCACATCCGGTGTTACGACGAGTTCAGTCAACCCGGGTAAATAGGAATCTAACGGGCACTGTAATGTTTGTTTGAAAGTTAATACCGTTTAAAAGCTATATAATATTCTCTGTCAGTTAAATCAATTAATCAATGCGTTGTGTGTATGCATATTTCGGCAGAAAGGGCTATTTATTAAGGTGAATGCAATTATACGCGGGGACACCGAACTAGTCGTAACACCTTGATATGATTTTTAGCTAGCCGTTATTTTATCGACATTTTATACACAACTGTTATACAAACCTGCTCGTGTTAACATTTCGACTCGCTCACAGTTGTAGCCACACAAAGAACAGCCGCGAATAGTCTTTTATAAGCGTTTTATATCAGTATTGTTTAATTTTGTTTGCCGTGTAGCAGCCTGAGCGAGACGAGGAAACCAACCGTAGTCAGCCCCGGGGCACGCTGGGATATTGAGTTCTCTCTTAGAATCTGCGTCATAGAGATAGCTAGTGAAATACGTTAGCAAAGTGACGAACTTGTTATAGGTCAACTTTAAAAACCGTGTTATCTATCTTATTTTGATTCTAGTTAACATATTGAGCCAGCTAAAACCATAGAATGAGTTTGGACACGCTATTTGAACAAATACTCCTAACTGAACAACAGCTAACAGAGCAGACCAAGAAATTCAAAGAAGGTAAGGGTCATTTTATATTTTTTTGACAACTAACTTATGAGTTATATAGCTATTATTGAAAGGCTAGTTATACTGCTACCTAGCCAAGTTAGCATTATAAACAATTATGTCAGTTCACATTATCTTAGGTGTATTTTACTGACACTAGCTTAGCCTAGCTTACTCCTTGAAGCTAAAGTGACATCTGTGAACACACATTTCGGTCTATGAGTATGGTGCCATGTCTATTTGTGTAGTTTATTGATTATTTTATATTTCAGCCAAAGTAGCGATCATCAGATGCAAAGAGAAGATCAAGAATGCCACTGACAATTATGAAGAGACCAGTGAAGAGCTGGATACAAAGGTGACGAGGCTACAGTCTCATTTTTTTTTTTTAAATACATTCCTTATTCAAATAAAAATTCAGAAAAACGTTATTTGTCCCCAGGGAGCAATTGAAGGAACATAGAGCAGCAGTATTACAAGGGACAAAGGTTAAAATATGTATAAAATATGTACAGTGTATGTTTATAAATGTGTATGTGTGAATTTGACTGTGAACTGAACCTTTAAATACAGTAAAATGTCTTCTGCGGGATCTTACACAAAGAACAAACATATTGTGAAGTACTGGTGATTATTTTACTATTTTGTCCTTTGTTTGAGTGGAAATTGACTGAGTGGAGAAATATAACGTTTACAGCCCTACTTCACCTGTGGGAATATGAAGGTGTATTGAACTCTGAGATCCTATTTAGTATAAATGTGCAAAAAAAATTGAAATCGGATCATTTTAGCCTGAGAAAAGGCAGAAAGAGTGTTTTATGGTCTCACTGTCTAACTGTGGTAGCCGAATCCCCCATGGCTTGACAAAGACTCGAACAGGCTGGACTTCATCATTGTGTTTTAGGAAGGTTTATTTCAGGAGATTCATCAGGACATTTACAGAGGATTTCATGGAGCATCGAAGCAGCGGGCTGGAGGCCGCAATGGCACTACTCATAGTTACAGAACAGTGGCTTATATCGTGTGTTGGGGTGTATCACGTGTCTTAATCTTCTACAAATAGATAGATCGTTTCATCACAACAAGTCAAGCACATGTCCTTACATAGATTGTTTTCGTCTCTTTACCCGTGACCCAACCTTTAGATTCTATTTGCTCAGCAAACCTGAAATAGAGGCTATTCGAATCTACAACATAACCCTACAGTTTCCTTCTTGTGACATCACAGTAAGGGTCAGGATTAACAGAACAGCTGGGCCAAGGGAAGACTGAGGGAAGAAAAACCTCATTCATTATATTATAATAGTTATTTTATAATGATAGAACGCTGGTTCCGTATGGGTGAAGTATTCCTGTAACTGTTCATCCAATAATAGTAGCCTATAGATTTATATTGTAAATGTATATAAAGTTTAATTTGTTGTAAAATATCAAAAGAAAGGGAGCAAAACATTTGAACAATACCAGTAATAATTGCTCTACCTTAAGGCAAGGCAAGGCCAGTTTATTTCTATAGCACAATTCAGACACAAGGCCATTCAAAGTGCTTTACAGGGGCATGAAATACAGATATCACACAAACAGAACCAATACAGGCAGACAAATTACCAAAGCAAATTAATAAAAGTCCACATACTAAACTGTGTAAGTGGCATTGACACAGGAGACACACACACACACACACACACACACACACACACACACACCCAAGTGGCATTATTGACACACGTGGAAAACAAGAAGTGCATATTGGCATATTGACCAGCTGATCTGCTTTATGATCGAGAACACTTATTCACTCCCATTCATTTCATCAACAGTACAAATTGCAAGAAGTGCCAATGTAAAAATCAATGCCTAATTTCCTCCCGGATAACATTAGTGAAGAAACCTTTTAACATTGTGTGAGATATTATGTCCGGGGGCAATGCATGGCTAGTTGACCTGGCAGAAATATATATATACTTCTTCCTGTGCTTATAAATGTGTACAATTGACATCCGATCAAAATGTAACACTGTTTAATCCCATAGCAATTTGTAAATTAGGTTTCTGGATAGACCACCATGTAAGGGAAGTAATTTAGTGTAGGCTCTGGGAAAAATGCCCCTTAAAAATAATCTGAAATAGCCCTTCAAATGTATTTAACTCCGTGAAATAGATACAATTTTTGTGGGGGGATTTTAATGTTATTTAAATGCATTTGCAAAGCCGTGCAGAGTCGAAATTGGACTGTCATAGAAAACGTTTATTGACATAGAGGCAGCGAATCGGCCATGGATTAATTAGTGTGCAAGATCCCAAGCAATACACTAACCCGCAATTTTGTCATTCTGACATTTTGTCTCCCTACCCCTTTAATATTCTTAATTTTCTGTGTATGTTCAAGATTCAAGAAGTGTATTTGTCATATGTATAACGGTTACAGCAGCCACAGTCATTGGCAATTACATTCTTAAAGGTGCAGTGTGTAATATGACATCATCAAGTAAGTTCTACAAAGTTCTAGAATGCAACGCTCCCTGGGTAACCCCAACCCTTTCGAATAATAACAGAAGCTACAGTGGCCTTCAAGGACAAGAACGATTCTAAATTTTAAACAATGCACCTGATGACATTCCAACTATGACACTTCCAAAATGGCGGTAACAAGGCCTTGGTCCAAAGTATGGAGAAATATGGACATATATGAGACCCTTTCTAAGGGAAAAAAAATAATTCTAAAAATGTTTTTCAGCTATTATGCACTAAATTAAATGTACTTATGGATATTATAATTACTTTCTACAAAATCTGCTAGGAAATAAAACCCAAAATTCTACACACTGCAGGTTTAAGTCCCAGGCTGCTCTCAACCAAGTGAAGAGAGCAACACCTGAGTCACAAATAAACACAGTTAGACTGATTGTTGCAAATTTTTTCCCATTGTTTCTGAATACTTTATGTTACGTATGTTAGAAAAATTGTTGCACATTATTATTTTTTTTTTAAAGGTTTTTTTTTTGGCATTTTTATGCTTTATTGATAGTGTAGAGATAGAGGTGAAATGGGGCAGAGAGGGGAGTGACATGCAGAGAACGACCGCGGGCTGGAATCGAACCCGGGTCCGCTGCTGGCCGAGGCCCATGGGGGGGGACGCCCTACCAACTGAGCTAAGGGCGCCCCCTGTTGCGCATTATTTCTCATAGTACAATAGTTTAATATGAACACATGAGAAACACATTACACGGATACCTTATGTGACGTGGTGAAAAAGGGTTTATTGAAACTGTTGTCTTTGTATTTGCAGGCAGAGTGTGTTTACAGCTCTTTGCTATGTAATGTCGTACAGTTTATAAGAGCTGTCTCAAGATAATTACTGTGTTTAGAATAGTTGGAAGATGATTGTGCCTCTCGAAAATGTACCCTGCTCCTCCACTACCGTATAAGAAACAAGAAACTCACCCTGTGTTCCGAATCGCATACTCTTTCTTTTTTCTATCCTACATAGTACATACTACATCTGACGATAAAAAGAATCTAGTTAGGATGCAGTATGCTACAATTGGGACATACTTTTACTGTCTTATTTCATCATAACATCGCGCCTTGATCTTGCCTCTTGCTTTTTATATCCGTCGCATCCCTGTTTGTTTTCATATGGAGGCACGGTCGATGTGACGTCACTTCACGAGAATCTGTATTGAAAATCAAGCCCAAAGAATCTTTAGATACAAATGTACGCATAATTAGTTAGATGTGGCCAAATGTACATATTTATTGGGGCTGTGGCGAAGTGGATAGGATGGTGGACCCGCAACTATTGGGTCGGTGGTTCAATCCCCCGTCTCCCCGCCACATGTCCAAGTGTCCCTGGGCAAAGAGACACTGAACCCTAAATGTCTCCCGATAGTTAGCTTGCACCCTGCGTGGTAGCTTCTGCTGCTATCGGTGTGTGAATGTGTGCTCCAGTTGTAAGTGGCTTTGGATTAAAGCGTCTGTTAAATGACATGTAATGTGATGTCATTTATTTAAACATTTCTGAAATTTTTGTTTTAATGTCAGTAATCAACTGGCAAAGTTTCATGATGATATCTAGAAGTTAAAAATGTTACTCAAGGGGGCGCCCTTAGCTCAGTTGGTAGGGCGTCCCCCCCCCCCTTAGCTCAGTTGGTAGGGCGTCCCCCCCCCCCTTAGCTCAGTTGGTAGGGCGTCCCCCCCCCCTTAGCTCAGTTGGTAGGGCGTCCCCCCCCCCTTAGCTCAGTTGGTAGGGCGTCCCCCCCCCCCCTTAGCTCAGTTGGTAGGGCGTCCCCCCCAATGGGCCTCGGCCAGCAGCGGACCCGGGGTTCGATTCCAGCCCGTGGTCGTTCTCTGCATGTCACTCCCCTCTCTGCCCCATTTCAACTCTGTCTCTACACTATCAATAAAGTGTAACCGGTACCTGGTGTCTTTTAATAAACACAACTACTAGTATACAATCAAAAATCAATATATGGGCTAATCACCAGAAGATTCTAGGGTTCGTAAAAGGAGAGATATGGTACTGTCTGCACAAGAAATGACACACGGAAACAATAGATATATATTTCAAAGGTAAGAGAATGTCTGTTTCTTTTTTCAATGCTGTTTTTTTTCTCTCTTACCTTTTGGTTTTATTTAAAAGTAAAAAAAATGATTAACAGAACAATAATGTAGAATATAAAATGATTTAAAAATAAAATGTGGAAAAAAAATTAAATTATCACAAATACCTTTCTTAAACCCTTAATTTATGTCACCTTTCCTGGTTTCATTTACTTTAATTTATTCCTGTATTAAGTACTTTTAATTAATTTGTTATCTATTTAGTTTTATTATTTTTGGCCACTTTTCTTATTTATTATCAAGATATCTATGTTTAGGTTTAGGTTTATATTATCTATTTATTATTAATTAATTTATGGCCACTTTTCTTATTTATTAAGAAGTTATCTATATTTAGGTTGCTATTTATTTATTATATACTCTCACTGAAACCAGGAAGTTTTTACTATTAAAACACCTTGCTCTTAGGCAAAGACTCTGGAAAAGAGTCAACCCTTTCAAAATAAAATATAAAAACAGTTTCAAAAGACTAATTCCTAATACATTTCTAAATCACGCAGTTCAATGACAATATATTACACAGAAGAAAAAAAAATTAGATCAGCCTATTCTAAAATATCTAATAAGTCAAAGTCTCTTGTCCCTACACTGCTGCACAAACTAAACGAATTTGCCTTATTTAGGATCCAAAAGCGTCTCTCCGATGGGGTAGCTCGCCAGTCTGCACACCACTGCGGGACTCCAGGGAGGGCGAGCAGGATACAGACGTTCCGATCCACACAAAAAAAAAAACCCGGCCTTGAGAACAAAGCCAAAAAACTCATTAATAGTCTGTCTATCTAATACATTTTAGTCACTTTTCTATAAATCATATCATATCTTAGGTAACTTAACACAGTGTAAAACATAAATGATTGACACTTTTAACTTTCTATAAATCTGTTCAATTAAAACACTTCAAAAACCCATTTAAATTGTATTTTCATTCTGTTATATACTCAGCAAGCTATAGATTGGTCACTGGAAGAATTTATCATTTCAAAGCTAGCACCTTTAACTCACAGCTTTACAGCTCATAGTGCTTGTTCACCATAAGGCAAATAAACACAACACAGCTAGCAGCATCACTGACACATCAACACACCGCAACATCACAGTGGAAGAAATGCTCAACCCACCGCTAAACCTACAGTCCGGCCAGCAGAACCGCAGCCTCAGCAACGGGCCTCACATCCCCTCCCCTAGATCAGTCACGGTGTAGGTACCAGATCGACTCGGGCTGCAAGATTGACTCGGGGTCCTAGATGCGCGATTATGACGCACTTCCTGTAAACTTTGTCTTTTAAATGTGCATGCGCTATGGTTATGCGCATGCGCTCTGTTTATCCCACTTGGTTATCCCGCTATCTCGGTAAGTATTAAGGTTAACGATCTCTAATGATTTTCTAATTTAAGACTATGAATAATAATCTCTTTAACACTTTGTTTCCTGTCTGTTATCAGGACCCCATCGTGCAGCCCATCCTGGACCCCATCAATCATGAAAATAAATAATACAAAGAATTGATGAAAATTAAGATTCAACACTGGCTTTATTCAACATCTAGATGTTTCAAACAAAAGTTGTTATACAAAAATGTATTGTTTTAATATTATCAACTAGCAGAGCTTCATGATATCTATTATTCCAAAAGTGTACCCTATTCACCTGCTGTGTCACATTAAGTGAACTATTCCCATTGAGAAATGTTCTGCAGAGACTCACTGTAAATAGTAGGCTGTTTGGACAGTCGATGGCATTGCTGCAAGACACTACAAAAGGTGGTATATGTGGTTGAATAAGTAAAATACAAATCAGATTAAACAAAATCTGATGTACTTTTTTTATTTTATTTAATGAAGGTTGAATGAATGAATCTATTTATCAGTGATGCAAGACACTACAAATGCTCCAGGGGCTGGAAATTATACATCTGAGCCACACCTTTACATTTTTTAACTGATAAATATCATTATGAAACTCTCATTATACACATTGTTTTTCAGTGTGATGTAAAATAACAGTGAACCCAGGGGATAGTTGTTCTTTTAATAAAATAGTATTTCTTAAAATACATGCTAGAGTACATTAAACTAAAATACTCATTCAATGTTTAAAGTATTATTAAATAAATGTTTAATTTAGCACTCAAACAGGGTTAAAACCGGGGGTTAAACCTTGCTAAACTATAAATTCGTATAAAATAAAATGTAATTTAACCTTAATAATGAGAGATGACTACTATAAGCCAAACGTAACAACTAATTTTAAACCTTGCAGAACAATAAATAAATCGATCTATCTATGGAGCCTACTGGCTAAGCTATCAGCTAGCGCGATCTTTTACATGTTGTTTGAGTTTCGCACCATCAGCTATCGCGATCTTTTCAAATGTTGTGTATGTCCACAATGCTTTGCAGTAGCGTAGCAGTAGCGTAGCAGTAGGGACTTTAAGCAACGACGGTTGAGAGGACGGCTACGGCGGTCGAGTAGAATTTTGAGCATTCGAGAATTTATGTCATCACCTCCTATCGCTGTAGTAAGAGGGAGTCGGAGCCGTAGTCCGTCTGTTTACAACGGCAGAACGGGGTTTTGACGTTGTGAGCGCTACACCAACTGCAGCAAGTAGCCGTTCTAAGTGTTGCTAGGCAATAGTGGAGCCCGTTGGAATCTTTCCCGACGCCGTAGCCGTCCCTAAAACACCGCTGCTTAAAGTCCCTATTATCTATGGTGACAACGTCAAGTGTCGATACGTCTTGCCGTTGCGTAGCAGTATCTATGGTGACAACGTCAAGTGTTGATACGTCATCAGTAGGCGCAGGACCCCGAGTCAATCTTGCAGCCCGAGTCGATCTGGTACCTACACCGGTGTAGGTACCAGATCGACTCGGGCTGCAAGATTGACTCGGGGTCCTAGATGCGCGATTATGACGCACTTCCTGTAAACTTTGTCTTTTAAATGCGCATGCGCTATGGTTATGCGCATGCGCTCTGTTTATCCCACTTGGTTATCCCGCTATCTCGGTAAGTATTAAGGTTAACGATCTCTAATGATTTTCTAATTTAAGACTATGAATAATAATCTAATGTACAAAGATAAACCTTAGTCATACGCTTATCAAATTATTTTACTTTAACATGGTGTATATTCATAATGGGGACAAACTCAATGTTTTTCTAACGGCCTATATGTTAGGGAAGTATGGGGATTGGAACGTGAACATCTCTTTAACACTTTGTTTCCTGTCTGTTATCAGGACCCCATCGTGCAGCCCATCCTGGACCCCATCAATCATGAAAATAAATAATAAAAAGAATTGATGAAAATTAAGATTCAACACTGGCTTTATTCAACATCTAGATGTTTCAAACAAAAGTTGTTATACAAAAATGTATTGTTTTAATATTATCAACTAGCAGAGCTTCATGATATCTATTATTCCAAAAGTGTACCCTATTCACCTGCTGTGTCACACATTAAGTGAACTATTCCCATTGAGAAATGTTCTGCAGAGACTCACTGTAAATAGTAGGCTGTTTGGACAGTCGATGGCATTGCTGCAAGACACTACAAAAGGTGGTATATGTGGTTGAATAAGTAAAATACAAATCAGATTAAACAAAATCTGATGTACTTTTTTATTTTATTTAATGAAGGTTGAATGAATGAATCTATTTATCAGTGATGCAAGACACTACAAATGCTCCAGGGGCTGGAAATTATACATCTGAGCCACACCTTTACATTTTTTAACTGATAAATATCATTATGAAACTCTCATTATACACATTGTTTTTCAGTGTGATGTAAAATAACAGTGAACCCAGGGGATAGTTGTTCTTTTAATAAAATAGTATTTCTTAAAATACATGCTAGAGTACATTAAACTAAAATACTCATTCAATGTTTAAAGTATTATTAAATAAATGTTTAATTTAGCACTCAAACAGGGTTAAAACCGGGGGTTAAACCTTGCTAAACTATAAATTCGTATAAAATAAAATGTAATTTAACCTTAATAATGAGAGATGACTACTATAAGCCAAACGTAACAACTAATTTTAAACCTTGCAGAACAATAAATAAATCGATCTATCTATGGAGCCTACTGGCTAAGCTATCAGCTAGCGCGATCTTTTACATGTTGTTTGAGTTTCGCACCATCAGCTATCGCGATCTTTTCAAATGTTGTGTATGTCCACAATGCTTTGCAGTAGCGTAGCAGTAGCGTAGCAGTATCATCAGTAGGCGCAGGACCCCGAGTCAATCTTGCAGCCCGAGTCGATCTGGTACCTACACCGGCACGCCAAGTGCAGTGTCACTGCGTGCTATGCTAGAACGTTAGCAAACAGCGTTAGCCGCGGCTAGTTAGCAGCTAGTAGCGTCTAGTTAGCGTGTTATTTATCACACTAAGAACACAATTCTAAATCTAATTTTTACACCGGGAGACTCACCAAGGGTTTCGATATCACGGTGCGGGCTTTTCGGGACTTTAATGACGGGGGGAATCTCTGTTTCTTTTGCCAACTGTTTAAAAATAGTTGTTAACGGTCGATCTTTCTGTGGCTCGTCCCGAAAAGGAAGAATCACCGTAGCTGCCGTCTACTGACGGTTAGAAGAGGCGGGTCTAATTTCTTATTGGCTACTGAGCCAGAACAGTTGCCAAGCGATCTTTTTAATTGACAGGTGATTAAACAAATCACACCATATTAATCAGAAAACCATCAAATAAATGCACATTGCAATACTTTTCTCTTATATCTCTATCAGTTTTTTTTTTTTGTGTCACTATTTAAAACGACAATATACACAAACTATGTATTTCCCACTGACAAGTAACAACTATTCTATGGGTTTTGATTAAATTCTGATTAAATTAAAAGGTGTTATGTAACCCTGGGTTACATCAGCATAAAAAATGCCAAAAAAAATAAATAAATAAAAATGACTCAATTCACCAGCAGTGTCTCGCCCTAAAAGTTTAGAAAACAAACTATAATTTCTGTTCAGCATATTCCCCTGTAAGGATCATCTCCATGTTTACCTTCCACATAATGACTGTGCCAGCTGTCCATCCATCCTAGAACCTTCACTACATCTCATTTCTCCTCCTGTGAAAACACACACACACACACTCACTGACTCACTCACTCTCTCTCACACACACACACACACACACACACACACTGACTCACTCACTCTCTCTCACACACACACACACACACACACCCACTGACTCACTCACTCTCTCTCACACACACACACACACACACACACACACACACACACACTCACTCACTCACTCACTCACTCACTCACTCACTCACTCACTCACTCACTCACTCACTCACTCACTCACTCACACACACACACAGAGGTATATATTTCACATGTAAAACAATCTATCATATGGACTGCCCACTCATGTGTGTGTGCTTTAGGCGCTGCAGCTTTCTGCGATTTGGCTTCAGCGTGTGTGTGTGTGTGTGTGTGTGTGTGTGTGTGTGTGTGTGTGTGTGTGTGTGTGTGTGTGAACAATGAATACCTAGGCTGCTTGTGTAGCCATAACTATAATGTGGATGTATGCAATGTTACTTGAACCTCTGTTTGGAAGTTAACCTGTGTGTGTGTCTGTCTGCGTGTGTGTGTGTGTGTGTGCGTTCGTCTGTGCTTGTGTGTGTGTGTGTGTGCGTGTGTGTGTGTGTAGGCACAGCAGCTCTCTGCGATGCGGCTTCAGCGAGATCTGATGAAGAAATGTGAAGAGCAGATGCTGAAGCAAATTGAAGATTTGCTCGGCCAGAAGAATCACCTCAGGGGACGACTGGTGGGTGGAAGCCTGGACCAATATTTACATTTCATATTATAATGAATTGTGTGTGTGTGTGTGTGTGTGTGTGTGTGTGTGTGTGTGTGTGTGTGTGTGTGTGTGTGTGTGTGTGGACTCAATATTTACATTTCAAATTATAATGAAATACCTGGGAAGCTAGTGTAGTCATAACTATAATGTGGATGTATGCAAAGTTACTTGAACCTCTGTTAGGACGAGTGTGTGTGTGTGTGCGTGTGCGTGTGTGTGTTATGTAGCCATAACTATAATGTGGATGTATGCAAAGTTACTTGGAAGTTAACCTGTGTGTGTGTGTTATAATGAATACCTGGGAAATGTGTGTGTGTGTGGGAGGAGAGGGGGGGTGTGAGTGCGTGTGTGTGTGCGTGTGTGTGTGCGTGTGTGTGTGTGCGTGCGTGCGTGCGTGTGTAAGCCTGCATCAATATTTACATTTCAAATTATAATGAAATACCTGGGAAGCTGGAGTAGTCATAACTATAATGTGGATGTATGCAAAGTTACTTGAACCTCTGTTTGGAGTACAAGCTTACCAGTGTGAATGGGAACAGGTCTCCCTTGCAAAAGAGTCTCCGGTCTCTATGGGATTTACCTGTATAAAAAAAGGTTAAAGAGGACCTATGATGCTTTTTGACTTTTATGACCTATAAACATTGTTATGATGATTCATAGTCATGCTTAACCATACTAAATTATCAAATAATGACTTACATGCATTTCGGGGGGGAGGGGAGCGGAGATGGCCGAAGCACAGGCGGAGGGAGCCGAAGCACACACACTCAAGTGTTGACAGGATGTGCTGGATCGCCAAAATAAGAGAAAGAGCTTCCCGAAAATCTACATAGTTTTTTGTGATGTGATTCGTGTCAGGTTGCTCTATAGCAGTGTAAAACAAGAAATTAAGACCAGAAAAGTAGCATAATAGGTCCTCTTTAAAAAAAATAATAAAATAAAAGCTTTTTGCTATTCTAAATTTACTGCGTTAAAGGTGTAGTCAGTGATTCTGGAGAACGCTTGTTGTCAAAATCACTTTTTGTCAAAATCAGTGAATATCTCCTCATGATCCGCTACCTGTCTGTACTTTGTGTGTGCTGAAGTAATCCAGTGGTAATACACAGCCTAGGCTCTGTAAACGGGCATGTTGCTAGCTACGGTGGGCCCCCCTCTGTTTAAACACCCTTGTTTACATACCAGTTTACAGAGCCTAGGCTGTGTACCTCTCTTTCTGCCTTTTCTCAGGCTGGGATGAACCGATTTCTAACATTTTTGCACATTTATACTACATAGGATCTCAGAGTTCAATACACCTTCATATTTCCACCGGTGAAGTAGGGCTTTAATGGGTGTATTATCACTTTAACATTCTTGTTCACCCCAGGACAACATTCAGAGCGATGCCAGGCAGGAGGAGTTGGACTTTCTTCAGGAGATGTCACGGTTCAACAGCGACTTCAGTCTCCAGGGAAACAGAGAGATAATGTTCCAGAGCCAAACGCACACAGAGATACAGGACCTAAGCAGGGAGATAGAGGCCATAAACAAAGGTCAGAAAAAAGCCTGTTAAAGCTGTAATGCGTAACTTTTTCAGTAAAATTCTACTGTTATATTCTACTGTCTATTCTACTGAAAAAACCTGGACGTACAGCAGAAGGTATAAAATCCATGTGTCATCGCTAAAGGCTTTACCTAATCTGTAAGCCAAACGCACACAGAGATACTGGACCTAGGCCGGGAGATGGAGGCAGTAAACAAAGGTCAGAAAAAAGCCTGTTAAAGCTACAGTCTGTAACTTTTTCAGTAAAATTCCAAGAAGAGCCCAAGAAAGGTTTCAGTTGTGCGATGAAAAAACCTGGACGTACAGCAGAAGGCATAAAATCCATGTGGGATCACCAAAAGCTTACCTGATGTAGATGCACCGACAGCGTTGTTGTAAATTCTCAGAATTTCTTCACAAGGGGGGGACGACAAAAGTAACGCACTATAGCTTTAATTATGCTGATGTCACACTGAGGTTCTAAACGCCAGACAACCGCTCATTTAAAAAAAAAAAAAATCTCTGTAGGCCTACATGAGATAGTTGCATTTTCTTTATAAAAGCCAGTTGAGTCCAGGAGTTGGTTTGCTTTAGCCTTGTTAGCACTGAGCAGTTCAGTTCCAGTGCAGCTCGGCACACATTTCTTTGTGTTTCCACTGTCAAATGCTGGAAAGGGTACCAAAATAAGTGAACCATGGAAAGTATATTTTTGTCACCTCTTCGTTTGGAGTAGCAATCCGTCCCAAAAGGGATGCTGCTACACACTGCTGTCCGTTGATTGGTCCTTAATCCTTCTCAAGGCCTATAACTAGGATTTGTCTTTTTCCCAGACATGGAGCTGATGTGTCGCAGGAACAGTAGAATGAGCTCAGTGCAGGAGGAGAAGAGAGTTCTCCAGACCAAACTACAGGCTCTGGCCAACCTGCAGAAAGGTGACTAACAAACACACACACAATGTTAGGTCCATTACACACCTATGGTTCAGGAGACTAAGGGTTACTGTACAATGCAAACTTTACAGTGCCTCATTGTCTCAGCCACGTGAGCAAATGCCTTGTCTCTGTAAACTGGTAAGTAAACAAAATGTATGTAAACAAAGGGGACCCACCGTAGCTAGCAACATGCAGAAAGGTGATGACAAACACACACACAATGTTAGGTCCATTACACACCTATGGTTCGGCAGACTCAAGGCCTTTGCACACCGGGCGCGTTTTATTTGTGCGATTAATTCACGCGTTATTAATATAACCAAACTTGCGGCAAAAATTGCGGCTTTTTTTTTTTCCGAACGGAGTATGATTTTTCTAGGATGTCGCTTCCGACGCGCCAAAATTCACGTTCCAAATAATTTGCTTATTCGTGCCGTCGGTGTGCAACTGCCTTTACTGTGATTCACTACTTCGATATGCTGTTCTGTACAATCCGAACTTTATCTCGACTCAGCCACGTGAGCAAATGCCTTGTCTCTGTAAATTGGTATGTAAACTAACTGTATGTACAACAAAGGGGGCCCAGCATAGCTAGCAACATGCAGAAAGGTGACTGACAGACAAACACACACAATGTTATAGGGTCTAGGCTATAACCTTGCTTATCTACATACATTTTCTACACTATTTTAAACAAATAAATCTCAAATCTCAGGTCACTTAAAATATTTTTTTTTATTTATTTTTTTTTTAAGATTATTTTTTCTGGGTAACATGCAGAGAGGTGAACAACAAACACACGCACAATGTTATAGGGTCTAGGCTATAATCCTGCTTATTTTCATCATAATACACTGTCCTTATTTACTATAATTCTCAAAATCTCACACCATAGTTTGGTAGACTGGGTGCGATTCAGAGCGGTGAAGTTGCAGCGTTGTTTTATTTTACATTTAGTTTTATTTGGTCTGTTTTTACACAGTACGTTTTGTCAAGCACCAGAACCTGTTAACAAATGCCACATCATTAAAATAGACAGACAGACAGACAGACAGACAGACGGACGGACAGACAGACAGACAGACAGACAGACACACACACAGACAGACAGACTCACTCACTCACTCTCACACACACGCACACGCACACTCACTCACTCACTCACTCACTTATGGGGCGGCAGTGGCGAAGTGGGTAGGAAGTTCGCCTCTGGTGTGCAGGGTCAGAGGTTTGATCCCCCGTCTCCCCGCCACATGTCGAAGTGTCCCTGGGCAAGACACTGAACCCCGAATTGCTCCCGATAGTTAGCTTAGTTAGCTTAGCACCCTAGTGCTAAGCCTACCCTGCGTGGTAGCTGCTGCTATCGGTGTATGAATGTGTGTGTGACTGGGTGAATGTGTACAAAAAAACAATGTAAAGCGCTTTGAGTCTGTGATAAACGGAGATATAGCGCTATACAAGTCCATTTACCACTCACTCACTCACTCACTCACACACACACACACACAGACACAGACACAGTTTAATCCAAAATTAACCTTGAACATTTGTCAGTCCCGTTTTAAGGAAAGTGATGCAGTGTTACTTTGCCCCTCCCTGTCTCTAGACTTGGATCAGCAGTTGGTTGAAGCTGAAGCAACGACAGAATCTCTGAGAGCGGAGAGCGCGTTTGTGAGTCAGAAACCTCTCACTGACAACACCTGCCTCAGGTGAGTGGCACAGACCCTCTGTATGATGATGTACTGTATATACAGACACAGACACACAGTAGTACAAAGCCAAAAGTAAATCAAATCAAATCAGTTTTATTTGTATAGCCCAATATCACAAATAGACATTTGCCTCAGTGGGCTTTACATTCCATATAGTATGACACCCTCTGCCCTTATCTAACTTATCTATCTATCTATCTATCTATCTATCTATCTATCTATCTATCTATCTATCTATCTATCTATCTATCTATCTATCTACAGTGTTTCCCGCAGGATTTTTTTCAGCAGCGGTGCTGTGGTCCCCGAACCCTCTAGGGGGGTCCGTACATTGGAATCCGTCCCTGTACATTGGAATCCATGAATCTGGTGCACTTTGAGAGGAGAATATGCACTTAAATCCTATTCACACAGTCCTGTGTATTACTGTAGATAGGATTATTGGTGTTGTAACTTTGCCTTTTGTGTCTTCATTTACAGATTTTGACATTTTTGTATAGAAATTAATATTTAAACAAAAAAATGCCACAACGCAAAAATAATTTGCACAATTTATTTACAGATTTTTGCCTAATGCTTAAACACTAAAAGTGGTTGCTATGCCCAAAGCATCACAACCTCTGACTTTTGTAACCATGCCCTAGACAAAAGCACCAACCCTACAAACACAATAAGTGCTTTGCACTGTGAAATTCTCCAACACACTTCTTTCAAAACACTACACACTGTTTTTTACATAAGACACATTGTTCAAAAATTAAATCTCCTGCAATCATGGGCAAAACACCTCTCAGGATCTACCACTGCACCCTCTCTCTCTTGTTCTCCTTGCTTCTCTGTCACTTCTCTTTCCTCCCTTACTTGGTCTACCTGTATTTTCTGTAATAAACTTGAGCACTTAAACAACAAGTAAGAAATGCTAGAAATCTTATTTGTTTCCTTCAAATTACCCTATATACATGCATTTGTAATGTTCAAATAATATCACCTAGCATTATGCATTCAAATCCAAAAGAAAATTCTCAATAGCTTGAAAGTTTGCTTCCCTAATTTGCTTTACTAACCTCAGCTCCTCCATTGTCCCCGTCGTTCTTTCTAATCACCCAGCTTTTTAGACTCATCTGCAAATGTAATATATATTATTTAACTATGTATATATATATTGTGCACAGTGCATCCCTTAAAGAGGACCTATTATGCTACTTTTCTGGTCTTAATTTCTTGTTTTACACTGCTATAGAGCAACCTGACACGAATCACATCACAAAAAACTATGTAGATTTTCGGGAAGCTCTTTCTCTTATTTTGGCGATCCAGCACATCCTGTCAACACTTGAGTGTGTGTGCTTCGGCTCCCTCCGCCTGTGCTTCGGCCATCTCCGCTCCCCTCCCCCCCCTCCTGCAAACCCCACTCCGTTGTGATTGGTTACCTTCCTTCCGGAACACTTTCAGTGGCGGGAAGCGCGAGCATGGACCTATAAGGGCGCGAGGCAGACGCGAGGCAGACGCGAACAAGTGACAGCATTACCATACATGGAAACATCCGCGTGGAGACCTCACAAAGTTTTATGCGACGGCACAAATTATGAAAGAGTAGACCGCTTTGAACACGTGACTTCTCGACTGGCTAGAATAGTGTTTAGTGCTCTGCACAGACACCCCAGAGGGTCAGCAGGGAATATGTCGAAATGCATGTAAGTCATTAATTGATAATTTAGTATGGTTAAGCATGACTATGAATCATCATAACAACGTTTATAGGTCATAAAAGTCAAAAAGCATCATAGGTCCTCTTTAAGAGCTTGTACCAGCCTTTTAACCTTTGAGCCTTAAGCCATTTTTTAGATGTTTTAGTTCGCCTGGATTTATTTTCTTATTAAGATTGCATTCATCACCCCTATAATGCATAGCTGTCAAGCTATCATTTATTTGGGTCACAACCTGGACTATCAGAATATGTGTGCTGCAGTGATGTCGTTTGAATGTAGGAAATTATCAATTAGACAGTAAAAAAGCAAAAAATATCTCACAATTATTTATTGATATGACACAAAAAGGCAAATGTATTAAGCTTGTTATTGCTTAAAACACTTCTTCTTAGTCTTGGGAGTCAAAAAGTGATGAGAAAATTATAAAATACATATAAGTTATACATAATAGAAACTATTCATGCTCTTTTAAAAAGTCCATAGGGTTTTTCCCTTTCCCTGCATTTATGCTAATGACCACATGCTTGCAGGCGATTAGCATAAATCCCAAACTAAAATACGCGATGAAAACGGATTTTATATGGCAATAAAGAACAACATCGGATCTAACAGTATGGATTCATTTTTCAAAGTTCCCGAAAATATACACACACACACAAAACACACACACACTGTAGTCTACTAGAGAAAAATGGCACGGTTGCGGTTTATAGCCTAGATAAAATAAAATAAAATTACGATAGGGCTCAGAGGGTTTTTAAAACTGGTGGTCATGTAGCGACACATTTTAGCAACTTTCTCTCTCTCTCTCTCTCTCTCTCCTTCTTTCTTCGCTCTTCCGCTTCACTCGCTGCTAGAATCAATAGCCTCGTTTGAGAAGGAGCCGTCTTGCTAAGACCTGCGCAACTATGACACTCGTCTTGCTGAGCGCACAGCATTTTTGCAGCATTTTTGCTGTGCGCTCAGCAAGACGCGCATCATAATTGCGAGGGTCTGAGCAAGACGGCTCCTGCTCAAACGAGGCTATTGTAACTTTGCAACCGTGTAGGCTACTACTGCCAACAACTGCCACACTCGCTGTTAGGTTATTTTTCTTCTTTGATGTTGGCTACGTGATGATGTGCCGCGCGCTGCGCAATTTACGTTACGCGCTGCCCATTTTCTAAAAGGAGCTACGAACCAAAAAAAAAAAAAATAGAAAATGCGGAGGAGAAGGATTTTTATAGCAGCGGCGCACGTTCACTCAGCAGCGGCGCTATCTATCTATCTATCTATCTATCTATCTATCTATCTATCTATCTATCTATCTATCTATCTATCTGTCTGTCTGTCTGTCTGTCTGTCTGTCTGTCTGTCTGTCTATCTATCTATCTATCTATCCATCCATCCATCCATCCATCCATCCATCCATCCATCCATCCATCTATCTATCTATCTATCCATCCATCCATCCATCCATCCATCCATCCATCCATCCATCTATCTATCTATCTATCTATCCTCAATGTCATAATGACATTGCACAAATAAACAGCAGCTTCATGTCCATTTCCTCTCATTTTGTGAATATGCTCCTGATTAGGGCCCGACCGATATTGATTTTGGAGTGCCGATGCCGATTATTTTCATAGAAAAATTACGATTACGATTAAATCGGCCGATTAAAAATAAATAAAAATCCCCAAAATATCTATCTATTGAAAAAAAAAAATACTTTTTGAACCCTTAAATATATATATACATGTGTACAGGAACTTCGTCTCTAATGCAATACGCACCGTCTAAAAAAAATAAAGTGTAACAAATATGTCTAAATTCAGACATCATGCATTTTATCTTACTGCACCCAACCCTCTGGAACTCCCTCCCCCCAAACATCAGCATCTCACACTCAATAAACTCATTCATAAGTCAACTCAAACCCGACCTCTTTAAGGAAGCATAATGACACCGGACTCCACTCCAAACCTTATCTTAAATGTTTCTGTATTTTGTTTTCTTTTTCTACATGTGTGATTCTCTGTGATGTAAAGTGTCTTTGAATGACTTCCAAAAAAGCACCAGATAAAGTCTATCAATTATTATTATTATAAACTGTCAAGCGATGACCAATGCCTCTGCTATTGGTTGCGGGGGGAACTGTCAAGTGTGAATTAATCCAATGTATTACAACACACCTGCTGCTGCTGTAAATAGGCTATAGCATCAATGCTATTCGTTTAGGCTACCTCCAGGCCAGCAATACATTTCACACAAAAAATCGGCAAAAAAACGTCCGATGCCGATAATTCCGAAATGTGCAAAAATCGGCCGATAAATCAGTCGGGCCCTACTCCTGATATTTGAAATCGTGTGAAGTCTCTTCATTTATAGCGCTAACAGTCACACTCACTGTGTCTCTCTGCGTCTGAATGTGTGTGTGTGTGTGTGTTTGTGTGTGTGTGTGTGTGTGTGCATGCTTCTGCGTCTGTGCATTAGTGTCTGCGTGTGTGTGCGTGCGTGTGTGTGTGTGTGTGCATGCGTCTGTGTGTGTGTGTGTGTGTGTGTGTGTGTGTGCGCGTCTGTGTGTGTGTGTGTGCGTCTGTGTGTGCGTGCCTGCTTCTGTGTGTGTGTGTGCGTGCGTCTGTGTGTGTGTGTGTGTGTGTGTGTGTGCGTGCCTGCTTCTGTGTGTGTGTGTGTGTGTGTGTGTGCGTCTGTGTGTGCGTGCCTGCTTCTGTGTGTGTGTGTGTGTGTGTGTGCGTGCGTCTGTGTGTGTGTGTGTGCGCGCCTCCCTTATATCCTGTTGCTGGCTCCAGTCCAAATCTCCAAAGTGTAAATAACATTAAGACCATTTGGCATAATTAAGCCTTTGATCTGAAGTGTATTTCATTTAGCCAACAGGAAGCTAATGTGATTGATGCTGGTAAAGGGCGTGTGTGTGTGTGTGTGTGAGTGAGTGAGTCTGTCTGTCTGTCTGTCTGTCTGCCTGCCTGCCTGCCTGTCTGTCTGTCTGTGTCTTTCTATCTTTTTGTCTGTCTATGTGTGTGTGTTTGTGTCTGTCTGTCTGTCTGTGTGTGTTTGTGTCTGTCTGTCTGTGGTGTGCGTGTCTGTGTGCGTTTGTGTGTGTGTGTGCACAAAGGTGTGTGTGTGAGTGTGTTTCTGTCTGTGTCTGTGTATTCCACATAAGAAAATATGTTACATGGCAATACTTTGGAGAGAAAACCTTTTGTATAAATAGAGACGTCATCTGTCATAACTGTTAACACTTCTGACTTTCAGCTTACAGTGAACTTTTTATTTTGGTGTGTGTGTGTGTGTGTGTGTGTGTGTGTGTGTGTGTGTGTGTGTGTGTGTGTGTGTGTGTGTGTGTCACAAAATGAATGATTAGTAAATTGATATTACATATAACTCCACTGAATTGATGTACAACATTTAATAGAATACATTAACAAGAATAAAATTTAAATGTACGTACATTTAATTAGATATATACGGTAATGGGAATTCCATCCATAACCCCTGAGCCACGCCCTAAAATATTTGTATTAACGTGTGTGTGTGTGTCTGTGTCTGTGTCTGTCTGTCTGTCTGTCCGTCCGCCTGCCTGTCTGTCTGTGTCTGTCTTTCTATCTTTTTGTCTTTCTATGTGTGTGTGTTTGTGTCTGTCTGTGCGTGTCTGTGTGCGTTTGTTTGTGTGTGTGTCTGTCTGTCTGTCTGTCTGTCTGTCTGTCTGTGGCTGTATATTGCACATATAAAATATGGCAATACTTACTTGCTCTGGCTCTTTGACAAAACCTTTGTATAAATAGACACATGTCATGTGTCACAAACTGAACGTGCGAAAACATAATTGTTAACACTTCTGTATTTCAGCTTACAGGGAACTTTATATTTAGGTCCTTACGTATCCTAGTGTGTGTCCCAATTTTAACTTTGAAATTAAAGGGGCACTGTGTAACATTTTAAAGAGGACCTATGATGCTTTTTGACTTTTATGACCTATAAACGTTGTTATGATGATTCATAGTCATGCTTAACCATACTAAATTATCAAATAATGACTTACATGCATTTCGACATATTCCCTGCTGACCGTCTGGGGTGTCTGTGCAGAGCACTAAACACTATTCTAGCCAGTCGAGAAGTCACGTGTTCAAAGCGGTCTACCCTTTCATAATTTGTGACGTCGCATAAAACTTTGTGACGTCTCCACACGGATGTTTCCATGTATGGTAATGCTGTCACTTCCCTGTTCGCGTCTGCCTCGCGTCTGCCTCGCGCCCTTATAGGTCCATGCTCGCGCTTCCCGCCACTGAAAGTGTTCCGGAAGGAAGGTAACCAATCACAACGGAGTGGGGTTTGCAGGAGGGGGGAGAGGGGAGCGGAGATGGCCGAAGCACAGGCGGAGGGAGCCGAAGCACACACACTCAAGTGTTGACAGGATGTGCTGGATCGCCAAAATAAGAGAAAGAGCTTCCCGAAAATCTACATAGTTTTTTGTGATGTGATTCGTGTCAGGTTGCTCTATAGCAGTGTAAAACAAGAAATTAAGACCAGAAAAGTAGCATAATAGGTCCTCTTTAAGTATTGTATAAGCTAAAATCAATATCCTCATTCATAAATATGTCCTCATTGGTGTAAAATCACCTCTGCCAAAAATCTGAATTATCCTCCTGAGCGGAGAATTACAAATATTAATGTTACATTTTGTACATTGAGCAGGCAGGTCTTATAGAGGCATCCATGTTGGTTGGAATGTCATCAGGTGCATTGTTTAAAATGTAGAATTGTTCTTGTCCTTGAAGGCCACTGTAGCTTCTGTTATTATTCTAAAGGGGTGTGGTTACCCAGGGAGCGTTGCATTCTAGAACTTTCTTGATGATGTCATATTACACAGTGCGAATTTAAATGGGGCCCAGATGTCTCATTATGCTTCGACACGTTAGCTGTGACATTGTGACAATCACTTGGGACACATTGTTCATTTTGCTTCTGTGTCTTTCAAAGCAGTCACTGACTCTCCTGTGTGTGTGTGTGTGTGTGTGTGTGTGTGTGTGTGTGTGTGTGTGTGTGTGTGTGTGTGTGTGTGTGTGTAGGTGCATCTACTGTATATAGAAAGCATCTGTTTTAGTTATATTTTTATATTTTTCCCGCTAATTTATTCATATTTTTTTCAAAGCATTTTTTTCTATAAGTTTTTTAGTACAATTATAAAGTAGAATGATCAACTTGTCATAGTGTAAAGCCTCATAAACTCAGAGATGATCAAATTCCTTTGTGATTTTTCTCCACTTATGACATCTATTATTGCAGTATGTCTGTCCTGGGAGAGGGATCCCTTACTTTGTCGACTCTCCCTGAGATTTCTTCAAATGTTTTAATCCCGGTAAAGGGTTTTTACTGGGAGTTTTTTCTCAGCCGAGCTAAGGGTGTAAGGGCAGGGTGTCATATTGTATCATATTGTATCATATTGTATGGAATGTAAAGCCCACTGAGGCAAATGTATTCATGATTTTGGGCTATACAAATAAAACTGATCTGATTTGATTTAGATGAGCATTTAACAACTTTTTTGATTATAGTTATTAACACTCAGTGCGTTTCCATGGCACAACTAGATTAGATTATCACATATATCGAACTAGACACTCGAACGATTATGAGTCTGCATGTAAACGCACTGACTGTGGATTGAATAGTGTGCAGGATTTTTTATTTTATTTTTTATGATATTCCAGTTAATCGTCAAATCAGACATTGTTATTTAAACATCTTCGAGGAACTTTAAAATATTTCTGAAACAGGGGGCGCCCTTAGCTCAGTTGGTAGGGCGTCCCCCCCCCCCATGGGTCTCAGCCAGCAGCGGACCCGGGTTCGATTCCAGCCCGCGGTCGTTCTCTGCATGTCACTCCCCTCTCTGCCCCATTTCAACTCTGTCTCAAACACTATCAATAAAGCATAAAAACGCCAAAAACAAAACATATTTTTCCTCTGATGATCATATATGACATGTAACAGCAAACGAGACCATCAGTTAAAATTGATAAAAGAATAAACAACTAAATACACATCTTCACCTCATCACTTGATATTGTGGAAAGACTTGAGGCAGTGGTGGATGATGCCATCTTTAGTAACTAGTGTAGCTTCTTGTCCTTGAAGGCCACCGTAGCTTTTGTAAATTCTCCTAACAGAATGGATAGACACTAGCTTTGCAATCTAGTTTCTTCACTACAAGATGCCACCAAAGTACTCCTTAACTAACTACACACTGCACCTTTAAGAACATCCAAAGGCATATTGAGTATTCTCTTGAAAGTGTCAATGGAGGGGGTGCATATGATTAAAAGTTGAAGGCTTTTCCATAGTTTTGCAGCTGCCATGGCAAAGGTTACAATCTCTTTGGATTAGATTATCCTCTATTGTCATTGCATATTAATATACAACAACATTTTCTCTTAACCGTTATTTATACAGGTAAATCCCATTGAGTCCGGAGACTCTTTTTCAAGGGAGACCTGTTCCCATTTACACGTTACCATTCACACACACATTCATACACCGATAGCAGGCTAACTGTCAACATTCACACAAGGCAAGGTGGGTGAAGTTCTCCCACCTGAGCCACAGTCGCCAAGTTTGAGTTTGAGCAAACAGATTAGAAGCAACAAATAGATAATAAGTATTAAAATTAAACATTTAAAGTAGTGTAAATTCATCACAGCTTGAAAATCTTCCTTTTAAAGTCCAAATAGTCTTTTAAAGGTGCAGTGTGTAATATGACATCATCAAGAAAGTTCTAGAAAGTTTTAGAATGCAACACTCCCTGGGTAAAACCCTTTCGATTAATAATAACAGAAGCTACAGTGGCCTTCAAGGACAAGAACAATTATAAATTATAAACAATGCACCTGATGACATTCCAACTATGACACTTTCAAGATGGCGGCACTAGGCCTTGGTCCAAAATGTGCAGAAATATGGACATATATGAGACCCTTTCTAAGGGGAAAAAAAAATTAAAAAAAAATGTTCAGCTATTATGCACTAAATTAAATGTACTTATGGATATTATAATTACTTTCTACAAAATCTGCTAGGAAATAAAACCCAAAATTCTACACACTGCAGGTTTAAGGTCCAAGTTTTGAGAACGATATTCCAAATACATAGACATCTCATACAAGTGTGTTCTGATCACAGTAAGATATTAAACAGTGATTGGAACCCGACTGTCAGTGGAGCGGTGGTCCACCTTGGTTCTCCACAAAGAGAATCCCTTTATTTGATTAAAGACTTCAGATCAATAGTGTTCCAGGAAGGAAGACACACACACACACAGACACACACTCACACACAGACACACACACAGACAGACACACACTCACACACAGACACACACACAGACACACACACACACTCACACACAGACACACACACAGACAGACACACACTCACACACAGACACACACACAAAGACGCAGATACACACACACACACACACACACACACACAGACGCACACACACACACCCACACACACACACACACACACACTCACACACACACACACACACACATAACACTGATGTCAGAGTCTGAAACGTCAAGATCTCGAGATGATGTTCTCGCTGTTAATGTTATTTTATCTAGTCAAGAGTCAAAGTTTTTTATTGTCAGTTCTGATATGTGAAAGACCTACATCAGAAACAAAATGGCGTTTATCACCGACCCACAGTGCAATAGGAACAATAGGAAAAATATATAGAGCAGAATAAGATACACATAAACAATATTTACATTAGATGCATTCTAAATACTACGTAGTGCAAAGAATTTATTTTACAATATTAAACAGTTTGTATAAAATAGAATAGAAGATAACGTAGATAAGTTAAATTGAAATGGATTAAGAGTTCTTGGTTCAGAAATTGATTGTAACTTTCTGTTAAAGCTCCCATATTATACACTTTTCGGTTCTATTATACACCATATTATATGGTCTTAGTGGTCCCTAATACGTTCTATTATACACCATATTATATGGTCTTAGTGGTCCCTAATACGTTCTATTATACACCATATTGTATGGTCTTAGTGGTCCCTAATACGTTCTATTATACACCATATTATATGGTCTTAGTGGTCCCTAATACGTTTTTCTTTAATTGTTTGCTGAAAAAAACGTTCAGATAATTTATTGTACTATGCTGATGTTCAGCTAATCTCACAATGGCCTATTTTTTAAAAAGAGCTGCAGCTCCCCTCGTAAATATACAATCTTTGAGCTCCCCTGTCCGGAAGCGAAGCCAGACACGCCTCGCCCTCTGTCTGTCAGGGCCGTGGACCAATAAGAAATAGGGGTGTGGGCTGCACAGTGGAAGCTTCTGGCTTTCCAGTTTGTGAGGTCAGAAACGAGGAGAATTCTGACTGGAGTATATTGGGGGGGAGGGGTGGGGGTTTCCGAAAGGGGGAGAGTGAGAAAAGGAGAGATTGTTATTTTTTTTATATATTTTGGCAGTCTCTAGGCACACCGTGGACCCATGGATATGTTAGAACACATTTAAAAAGTGCATTTAGCATAATATGGGACCTTTAATGCGTGACAATGCAGCTAAAAAAGAATAATTTCAAGCACTGGTCAATTTTGAGATGTTTGTCTATTTTGCTTCAGTAACATGGAATTGTTTACTGGTATGTAAACAAAGGGGGCCACCATATCTAGCAACATGCCCGTTAACAGAGCCTTGGCTGTGTATTAACACTGGATTTTATTTTATTTCAGTGCACACACAGTATGGACGGGTAGCGGATCATGAGGAAATATTCACTGAATTTGAGTTTTTGAGAGTGGTTTTGACAACAAGAGTTCTCCAGAATCACTGACTCCACCTTTAAAGGCATATCGGCAAAATCGGCACTTAATCTAATCCTTCCATATATGTGTTCTGCTCATCCTTATTTATTACACCATTTCCCTAACTTCCTCTTCATATTATCTTGCCTTTAAGCCCCCCCCCCTCCCTCTCCCTCCCTCACACACACACACACACACACACACACATACACACACTAACCCTTCCTCAGCACTTCCTGGAAAAGCTAATAAGCCCGGTGGGGATATTAAGTAGCTGCTATGTTAAATGAGGCTCGCGCACGGATGGGACATGCTACCGACACGCATGATTTAAGACCGGTAGCAGGGAGAGTGTGTTTGTGTGTGTGTGTGTGTGTGTGCATGCCTGCGTCTGAGTGTGTGTGTGTTTGTGCATGTGTTTGTATGCTTACATGTGTGTGTGTGTGCATGTCCGTTTGTGTGTGTGTGTGTGTGTGTGTCTGTAAGTGCATGCCTGCGTCCGTGTGTGTGTGTGTGTGTGTGTGTGCATGTCCGTTTGTGTGTGTGTGTGGTTGTGTGTGTGTGTGAGTGCATGCCTGCGTCCGTGTCCGTCTGCGTCCGTCTGAGTCCGTGTGTGTGTGTGTGTGTGTGTGTGTGTGCGTTTTCCGTCCATCCCGAGCTCAAACTCAAACCATCAATCCTCTCTCTCCCCTCTTTTAAAAACGCATATTTAACTCCACGCTCATTGATTGTTGGAATTGAAAGCACGTCAGTTTGAGTGAGTGCCATAGTCGTTTAAAAAGTGTTTAGTGTGCAAAACAGAAAGGCTACTGCCGAGGGAGATTGTTCACTGTCACGCAACACAGAAAAGATACCTGGGATGTGTGTGTGTGTGTGTGTGCGTCTCTGTGTGTGTGTGTGTGTGTGTGTGTGCGTCTCTGTGTGTGTGTGTGTGTGTGTGTGTGTGTCTCTGTGTGTGTGTGTGTGTGTGCGTCTCTGTGTGTGTGTGTGTGTGTGTGTGTGTGCGTCTCTGTGTGTGTGTGTGTGTGTGTGTGTGTGTGTGTGTGTGTGTGTGTGTGTGTGTGTGCGTCTCTGTGTGTGTGTGTGTGTGTGTGTGTGTGTGTGCGTCTCTGTGTGTGTGTGTGTGTGTGTGTGTGCGTCTCTGTGTGTGTGTGTATGTCGTTTTTTTTTTTATTATATATTTGTTTGTGTGTGTCTGTGTGTGTGGATTTTTCTTTTTACTTGGTTGATAAATTGCCGCTACATTATTGGTGAAGGCTCATGTGTGCGTCTCTGTGTGTGTGTGTGTGTGTGTGTGTGTGTGTGTCTCTGTGTGTGTGTGTGTGTGTGCGTCTCTGTGTGTGTGTGTGTGTGTGTGTGTGTCTGAAGGCTCGTTTGAAGATGTCGTGGCTCTGCAGAAAAATGTAATATTAAAAACGCAGATATTAAAAATGCTCAGTCCTGTACTTGGATACGGCCGTAGTATAGTCCGTTTTTATGTTTTATTTTAACGATGAAATAAAATCAAAATGTAAGACAATGATACGTGATATAAAATGTAAAAAAAACAAAGACATTTTTTTGTGACCAAGTTTTTTTTTTTTTTTTTAGTTTTGGGGGTAATAATACCAGTATACATTATGTCAACCGTGGCTCAGGTGGTTAAGCGGGTTGGACAACGATCCAAGGGTTGGCGGTTCGATCCCCGTCCTTGGGAAAGACACTTCACCCACCTTGCCTCGTGTGAATGTGTATGATTGCTGTATGTTTGAGGTGGTGGTCGGAGGGGCCGTAGGCGCTGAATGGCAGCCACGCTTCCGTCAGTCTGCCCCAGGGCAGTGTGGCTACTCTCGTAGTTTACCACCACCGGTATGACTGTGTGTGAACGAATTGAACCAGGAACCCTGTAAAGCTTCTTTGAGTGCCTAGGCAATAAAGCGCTTTATAAAACCTATCAATTATTATGTCGAAGTATAGTCAGAAACGAGATCACTGCAACCATGTCCTGTGGTCTGATGAGACCAAGATACATTTATTTGGTTCAGATGTGTCTCTTGCCTATAGTCAAGCATGGTGGTTGGAGTGTCATGGTCTGGGGCTGCATTGAGTGCTGCCAGCACTGGGGATCTACAGTTCATTGAATGCTAACATGTACTGCGCCATACTGAAGCAGAGCATGATCCCCTCCCTTCGTAAACCGGGCCGCAGGGCAGTACTGCAACATGATAACGACCCCAAACACACCTCCAAACGACCACTGCCTTGCTAAAGAAGCTGAGGGTAAAGGTGATGGACTGGCCAAGCATGTCTCCAGACCTAAACCCTAAAAGACAGGCAGGTATAATGATACAAAGAAAAGACCTCCAAAGCTGATTTTCTTTCGCCACCAGTCTTCCAGTCAGTGCGTTTCCATGCAGACTCATAATCGGGTAAATAAACGAATAAGACTTCAACAGGACTTTTAAACTGCATCTCAACACCTTTATCCGATCAACTTCGCACACAAATCGGCACATTAGACTGAGGGAAGACCGAGGAAAGAAAAACCTCATTCATTATATTATAATAGTGATTTTATAATGATAGAACGCTGGTTCCGTATGGGTGAAGTATTCCTTTAATCCTTTCTGGCTGTCCCATGGAAACCCACTGACTGACTGACTGACTTTGTGTCCATGTGTCCCCAGGCTGAAGAAGGAGATAGAGATGCATAAAGAAGGAGAGCTGGAGCTGCTCAGAGAGGCTTTAAGCTCCGAAATACAGTTACTCAAGTCGGTGAGTTACTGAGTTAAAGACCTTCTTCAACGGTGGGAATATGAAGGTGTATTGAACTCTGAGATCCTATGTAGTATAAATGTGCAAAAAAGTTTAGAAATCGGTTCATCCTAGCCTGAGAAAAAAGGCAGAAAGAGTGTTTTATTGGTTGTATTGATTAACAGGAAAGCTGGGCTAAGGGAAGACTGAGGGAAGAAAGTCTTGTAATTACTCAGGGTTCCTTGTGGGGGGGGCGACAGAAGTTACGCACTATAGCTTTAAGGTGTAGCACAGTTATTTTCATTGTGCTACATCGGAAAAACTGACTTATGTTTGTCAGTAATCTGTGTGGGTTCTTTGTTGACGTTCATTCAAAATCTCTTTTCTTTTCTTTTCTATTAACAGAAGTTGGACGGCAGCCAGCGGGATTAGCAGGATCAAATTTGACACAATGACTGACTTACGCACACACACACACACGCACACACACACACACACACACACACACACACACACACTCACACACACACACACACACACACTCACGCACGCACACACACACACACACACACTCACACACACACACACACACACACACACACACTCACACACACACACACACACACACACACACACACACACACAAAAGGACGCAGACACGCAGGCACACACAGACACACGCGCACACACAAGCACACACACGGCAACCTTTTACCATTGATAATACAAATCAAAGGACAAAGGATCCTATGAATAGACAGGAGACAGGAAGACAGAAGGCAGGAAGGGAAGACATCGTATATCATTTTCTGTGATATTTACTTTACATGTTAAATGAAAAAAGCATGTTCTCATTCAGTGAGTCTGTACACAGCGACTGTCTTTAGAAAATCGTTAGCCTCATAGCATAAGGACCAATCCCAATTTGCCCTACGCCTAAGCCTACCCCTTGATTCCAGAGGGAAATGGGACAACCCTACCCCTTCACGAGAACGCGCAATTCGGAGGGGTAGGGCTAAGGGGTAGGGCTAAGGGGTGAATTGGGATTTAGCCTAATTGTACTCTATTCTACATCTACTCTATTCTACATCTACTCTACTCTACATCTACTTTTCGTTAGCCTAATAGCATAATTGCCTAAGTCATATTTTAAGGGTTATAGAGTAGGGTAAAGTAGATGTAGAGTAGAGTAGATGTAGAGTAAATATCATTTAGGCAATAATGCTATGAGGCTAACGAAATGTGACTGTTAAACACTTTGTACTTTGTTACTTGAAGAGTTGAAACAAAATACAGCAATACAATATTAAAATGTTTTTTCCGTCTTTTTTTTTCTAAAAACCAAATTTCACTGTGCAGGTCCGAAATCTTACTTTCAATAGTTCATTTATCTGCACAACTGAACACATACACGACATGAACATGCAAAGTGAACAGAAAAGTGTATTTATGTACTAACAACGCTTTCAAGAAAGTGATTTTATACTGCCGTTTAGTGTTCAATGTGCAAAATTGCTACAAGACAGATTCAGCTAGAGTGACAATCTTTATTTGATTTTTGCAACAGAGAAATTGTCCCACTGATTGTCGAATACTAGCTGCAGTTTTCAAATGCAGCTACCTTGGAACTTAGCAGCGAAGCACTAAAGGTGCACCTAAAGTGTTTTAGGGGATGTATATGCTACAAAGTGCCAGCTGAAAGTCTACAGATCTTTCGCGCTGGCTAACACACATAACTACACATCTGTTCCGACTGCACCTTGGCTAAGAAGTTAATGGTTATAAAAAAAATATTTTATAATGCGCTTACATATTGCTCCTACTGTACATGTAGCACTTATGTGGCACTTTGTAGTTTAGTTTATTTGAAGATAATGTACTTACATGATTCTTGCTGTCCTGAGTTTGTACCTTCATGGTTGATTATTGTACCTTATTGGAAGTCCTTTTTATTTATTTTTAACCTTTATTTAAATCCCATTGAGAACGAAGAATCTTTTAGAAAAGTGTCAGCTAAATGTAATGTACCCTGCGTTCCAAATCACATACTCTTTCTTTTAACTACATACGTACAGGAGAGTTTTAGCGCCACAGGAGAGAAAAAAAAAGTTTTCATTATGTCGAGAAATGTCAAGAATAAAGACGAATTCTGCAAAATGCTATTGGAGTTATTGGGGCATTTATGTATTTTCAGCATACTACAATTGACGTGCATGTATTGGGACATCCTAAATCTTTTTCTGGCATATTAAATAGTAGGGAAGTATGTGATTTGGAACGCAGGGGTAATGTAATGGGCTGTTTGTCTGTTGGCCCCCCAGTGGTAGACGTGTGACACTGCAGTTTACCTCTGTTAGTCCACAGCTCATTTATATAATGTCTGTGGTGCACAGACGGTTATTACAGTAATTGATGATTAGCTGCTCTGTCAGCGCATACACTGGGTCATTTTCTCTTTCTCTCTCTCTCTCTCTCTCTCTCTCTCTCTCTCTCTCTCTCTCTCTCTCTCTCTCTTCCTCTTACACACACTCTGAGTCTCTCTCTCTCTCTCTCTATTCCCCCCTCTCCCTGTCCCCCTCTCACACACACACACACACACACACACACGGTCATTCTCTCTCTCTCTCTTTCTCTCTCTCTCTCCCTCGGACACACAAACACATTCACATAGACACACATGTACACACACACGTACGCACACACACACACAGGGTCATTCTCTCTGCCCACACACACACACACGTACACATATACACACACGTGCACACACACAAATACATACACACACACATGCACACACACATACATACACACACACTCTCTCACACACACAAACACCCCCACACACACATGCAAACGTACACACACACACACACACACACACCGGGGTCATTGTATTTCCACTCTTGATTAGAGTGATTCCTAATAGAATAATGTGGAACGTCAATGGCTGCGCTCTAATGAGATCCGGCAATCTCATTTTTAACGTTTTAACCTTGACCTGCGTGAGCCCAAACGTCTGGGCGCGTTAGCAGAAATATACAGCGGACAAGACAGGCCATTCGGACCAGTTCTTAAAGGAATAGTCCAGCATTTTTTAAACCTGCAGTGTGTAGAATTTTGGGTTTTATTTCCTAGCAGATTTTGTAGAAAGTAATTATAATATCCATAAGTACATTTAATTTAGTGCATAATAGCTGAACATTTTTTTTTTAATTATTTTTGTTTCCCTTAGAAAGGGTCTCATATATGTCCATATTTCTGCATATTTTGGACCAAGGCCTAGTGCCGCCATCTTGAAAGTGTCATAGTTGGAATGTCATCAGGTGCATTGTTTAAAATTTAGAATTGTTCTTGTCCTTGAAGGCCAGTGTAGCTTCTGTTATTATTCTAAAGGGGTGGGGTTACCCAGGGAGCGCTGCATTCTAGAACTTTGTAGAACTTTCTTGATGATGTCATATTACACTGCATTTTTAAAGTGTTTCTTTATACACTAGAAAGTATGACCGGATGTAGTAGGGCATCGGGGTATTTTTCAGCATGCTGCATCAGGCTACATATATTGGGACATCCTAAATCTTTTTCTACCATAGTATTTTTGGACATTTATTTCACTATCGATGCATTTCTTTCGACACACTTTTCTTGGTCTATTCAAGCATCTTTAATGGCCATTATCTCAACATTAGTTTTTTTTTTTCAATACTCTGAACCAAAAATCAACTTAAATTTCTATAATCATTCTTAGCACTATTCTGAAGGTTTTTGTTAAAGTTAAAATAATTCATAATTTATACTTTTATTTACTCAAAAAACTGAGTTGTTACTACATCCAGCGGAAACAGTATCTACCTTCTTCTTGACAAATGTAGTAGCCGGATGTTTCCCATGGCGACCAAGACAAGGGCGAGGCTGGACTCTTTAAATCAATGTCCCAAGTTTATTTCAGAGGTTCCAACAGACAATACAGAGGACTTGGTGATAGCATGACCAAGGGGGGCTGTCCCCCAAAGGCTAGCTGTATACGCCTGTGAGCCGTCTTATATCAAAAACTTGGCCTGCTGGTTCTCCTAAAATAGGCATATCACAGGTCCCAGCATCGGATGACGTTTATCTATTAAAAGGTTGTCTTCGTCTCTCACGGTGACCTCTTAACATTTAAAGGCCTTTGCTCAGCAACTCTGGTAATAACCATTCAAATCTACCACACAAACCTGAACACATTTAAAACTGGACGTAAACATTCAGGTTCAAAATTATCTATGGTTCATCCACACACGAGGCAGGCGTTCTCTGGTTCTCCCCCGTGAGTCGCTCTCAGTTCGGCCGTGAAACCTGCGATGAAGCTGCTGTGGGTGGAGCTCATGGTTCCATCTTAAACGTCCATTATCTCAACATTATTTTTTTTTCCAATACTCTGAACCATAAATCTCAACTTACATAAACTTAAATATTCATAATCATTCTCAGCACTATTTGTTAAATTTTAAATAATTCATAATTTATACTTCTATTTACTCAAGAGACTCAAAAACTGGGTTGTAACTACATCCAGGGGAAACAGTATCTACCTTCTTGACACACCTGTATTTTTTTTAAATCGGACTTAACCATTCAGGTCCGAAATTATTCTTTAATTCTCGACTTTCACACCAATATACAGCTCTGGAAAAAAATAATAGACCACTCCAAATATTCAGTTTCTCTTGTTTTACTATTTATAGGCATAATGTTTGAGTAGAATGAACATTTTAGTTTTATAATATAAACTACTGACAACAGTTCTACCAAATTCCAATTCATTTTTTGTCATTAAAGAGCATTTTCAATAATTTATGTAGAGATGAAGATTTAAGAAAAATCCAGACTGGTCTCTTAATTTTTTCCTGACGGAGCTGTATTTATTTTAATATCAATGCATTTCTTTCCCCACACTTTTTTTTTTTTAAGATTTTTTTTTGCATTTTTTATGCTTTTATTGATAGTGTAGAGACAGTTGAAATGGGGCAGAGAGGGGAGTGACATGCAGAGAACAACCACGGGCTGGAATCGAACCCGGGTCCGCTGCTGGCCGAGGCCCATGGGGGGGGGGGGACGCCCTACCAACTGAGCTCCCCTCCCCCACACTTTCTTGATTGCGTATTCATCCACACACGAGGCAGGCGTTCTGTGGTTCTCCCCCGTGAGTCGCTCTCAGTTCGGCCGTGAAACCTGCGGTGAAGCTGCTGTGGATGGAGCTCATGGTCTTCAGTGTCTGACATTCTACCGGGAAATATGCCGTCGCTGATCCGCCAACTCGGACAGATGCTTCTGGAGAAACGGAGAGTTAAAGGAAGAGTTAAAATCAACGTGTGTGTGTGTGTGCGCGTGTGTGTGTGTGTGTGTGCGCGTGCGTGTGTGTGTGTGTGTGTGTGTGTGTGTGTGTGAATGCATGGAACCTGGAACCCTGTAAGGTTGAACCAGTTTAATATGTTGCTGAAGACTCACTTTTTGTTGCATTGGCCTTTAACACAAGTTGAGACTTTGACACTTTTTCCCTCGTGTATCTTATATGTTGTTTTGTATTGTATCTTGTGCAGCACTTTGATCAACTGATGTTGTTTTTAAATGTGCTACAGAAATAATTTTGACTTTGACTTTTTGACTTTAAAGGTGCAGTGTGTAATATTATGACATCATCAAGTGGTACAATTCTAGATCACAACAGTTCGTCTTTTTTTTTTTTTTTTTAACCTTTATTTATACAGGTAAATCCCATTGAGACCGAAGACTCTTTTGCAAGGGAGACCTGTTCCCATTCCCACGTTACCATTCACACACACATTTATACAACGATAGCAGCAGGCTAACTATCGACATTCACACGTCTCTATGGCTTCAAATTTTTTCAGCTATCATACTAAATATTAAATGTACTTATGGGTATTATAATGTTTTTCTACCAAGTCTGCTATGAAAAATTCCAAAAATTTCTACACACTGCAGGTTCAAAACTTTAAAGGTGGAGTCAGTGATTCTGGAGAACGCTTGTTGTCTAAATCACTTTTTGTCCAAATCCTTGAATATCTCCTCATGATCCGCTACATCTGTACTCTGTGTGTGTGCTGAAAACAATCCAGTGTTAATACACAGCTAAGGCTCTGTAAACAGGCATGTTGCTAGCTATGATGGGCCCCCTTTGTTTACATGCCAGTTCACAGAGTCTAGGCTGTGTATTAACACTTTTTTTTCACAGTGAACACACAGTACAGACAGGTAGCAGATTGTGAGGAGGTTCCCCTGCAGGGCCCAAAGTTTGGTTTAATAGAAACATATTCTAGTCTTAAGTTTGGTTCCAGGTGTCTCAAAATAATTAACTTTTGATTTATGATGATCGAATTATTCAATACTAAGAAAATACATGTCTGCAATACCCTTCTGCAAATGTACAATAATCCCCCGTCCCCTGAAACTGCAGAGTGCACCTTTTAAAGTCAACTATTTGGATTACTTTCTCTAAATTTTGACGTAAAAATTATCAAATTGAACTCTTAAGTTGGTCAATAAATTCCTCACCGTTGCAGACAGCGAGCTTGTTTCCTCCCACGTACTGTGTGTTCCATTTATACCCTGTCTGCTTGCTGCATTCATCGAACACACGGCTCCTCCTTATGAAGCCAAAATCATAGCCCTGAGAAAAACACAGACACATTATAATACACAGCCTTTAACTAGCAAATCTATGGAGGAGTGGTAGGGCCATAAGAAAGATAGGAAAAAAATAGGATGATATATATATATTTTTTTTTTTTTCATTTTTATGCTTTATTAGACCGTTTTAGCAAGACAGAGATGAAATGGGTCAGAGGGGAATGACATGCAGAGAACGACCCGGGCTGGATTCTAACCCGGGTCTGCTGTGAAGAGGACTGAGACTCTATGGGGGGAAGGGGAGGGGGGGAATTCAGCACCACAAGTTCCCCCTCACTATTCACTTTGAGAAAAAGTTTAAATTTCGACCACTAACTTGACAGTTTCAGACTGCAGTAAAGTTGGAAATGTGTTGATAGATTCGAACTTTCAGGTCCAAAAAGAAAATTCCTCCTCAACGATTTTTTTCTATGGGGTGTTCCGGTGGTGTAGTGGATAGAGCGTGTACCATATTGGCTCCGGCCTTCGTTGCAGTGGCCGCGGGTTCAAATCCGACCCGTGGACCTTTACTGCAGGTCATCCCCCCTCTCTCTCTCTCTCTCTCTCTCTCTCTCTCTCTCTCTCTCTCTCTGTCTCCACATTTCAACTCTGTACCATCTAATAAAGAATGCCAAAAAATAATAATAAAAAAAAATTAAATAAATCTATCCCATGGACCTTATTCTCTTCCATACAAAAATGCAACATGTAATAGATATGTGTTCACTTGCATCATGTGCTTAACATGGATAGTATATAGAAGGTGCTATACTCACATTGCTGCACATGGGTTTAACATGGATAGCATATAGAAGGTGCTATACTCACATTGTTGCACATGGGTTTGCAGTAGCGCTTGTTATCGACTGTGGCACACATCAAACCTCCATTGACGGGAACTTCCGGTTCAGGACATTGCATCGGCTCGGCCCCTTGGCATTCTATAATAAATGAATGAATGGTTATTGAAAGATTTAAAGCTGCAGTGTGTAGAATTTTGGGTTTTATTTCCTAGCAGATTTTGTAGAAAGTAATTATAATATCCATAAGTACATTTAATTTAGTGCATAATAGCTGAAAAAAAAGTTTAGAATTATTTATTTTTCCCTTAGAAAGGGTCTCATATATGTCCATATTTCTGCATATTTTGGACCAAGGCCTAGTGCCGCCATCTTGAAAGTGTCATAGTTGGAATGTCATCAGGTGCTTTGTTTAGAAATTAGAATTGTGCTTGTCCTTGAAGGCCACTGTAGCTTCTGTT
>OX442358.1:30028198-30068198 GCA_949357725.1 Hyperoplus immaculatus | reverse complement strand
AGGGGGGATGACCTGCAGTAAAGGTCCACGGGTCGGATTTGAACCCGCGACCACTGCAATGAAGGCCGGAGCCAATATGGTACACGCTCTATCCACTACACCACCGGAGCGCCCTAACGAAACTGTTTTAAGTTAAAATGCCTCCAAGGTGCTTTCAGTTTTTGTTGATTTCTAACGGCAACTTTGGACAAGGGGTCCCGTATGAAAACATTACCTCATGGCCATGTATCCTGCCGTCTCTCTTTCACTCGCTTCCTAAACAAATGCACAGGCTAGCAAAGATCTTTAGGACAGCAGGCACTGGTGTTGTAAGAACGCTAGAATCAACAACAACTGAAAGTTACTCATAGCTACTTTAATAAAACCGAGAGGAGTGCACGAAAGAGGAACGAATGCAAAATTATCTAAAGTGTGTGTGTGTGTGTGTACTGAAGACACTTTGATAGATTTTCTTTTTTTTTCTTCTATTTCTTTTAATATCTGTTCTCTTGTGTGTGCGTGTGTGTGTGTGTGTGCGTGTGTGTGTGTGTGTGTTTCCGCCTCTAGATGTACCTGGTGATATTCCCTGAAGGAACGAGGTATAACCCCGATCTGCCCAGTGTCATCGAGGAGAGTCAGGCATTCGCTGAGAAAGAAGGTACCGCCATTCACTGCTCCGTAATAATCCCCAAACGCCCCGCTTTTATACCTGATGTGTTTTAATCTTGCCCCTGTGAAGCACCTTGAGTGGCATTGTGTCTGGAATTGTGCTATAGAAATAAACTTGCCTTGCTTTTTGCTTTTGCTCTGTGATTTAAGCTGTGTTAATGCTATGCACAAGTCTTAAAAGTGAATTTCTGAGATTTTTTTTAAGAAGAAAATGTCTCATTAATCAGACAATTAACAAGGTGTGAACAACTCCTTCTGTAATAACCTTCGGAATAGTGCTGAGAATGATTATGGAAAGTTTAGTTGATGTAAGTGCTTTAGAAGTTGAGATTTTTGGTTCAGAGTATTGAGGAAAAAAAAATAATGTTGAGATAATGTCCGTTAAAGATGGTTGTATAGGAGAAATATACAGACGCAAACAGACTAGGTTCAGTCAAATAAACACCTGGATGTACATGTTGGACCTTTGATTTATACTAGTATGAAAGAAGACATTTTATGGAAGAGAAATAGACAAAAATCTGAAATATGTCCAGTGCTAGAAGGTACTGGCACGAGAGAGGCCATTCATTTAATAACTCATACTAATCCTCCGCCACCCGCTGTGTGTGTGTGTGTGTGTGTGTGTGTGTTTTTGTGTGTGTGTGTGTGTGTTTTTGTGTGTGTGTGTGTGTGTGTGTGTGTGTGTGTGTGAGAGCGAGCGAGCTGCCCAGGCTGCTAGTCTGAGCTGCAGCGTCACATGCGAATGGATTAACAAAATGCTATTATCGAAAAGAAAAAATTACTGTTAAGTTCACAACTGTGTGACTAAGTCAAAACCGCATTTTTCTGCTTATACAGCCCCTCAAAGATTTTAAATATTTATGTAGGTTAAATACACTTCTTAGGTAAGCCATAAAATATTTTGTTTGGTTTTTTCATATCCCTTTGTTGAAGGATTAATAACTAGAGCTCTATGTAAAAAAAAAAAAAAAAAAAATGCTATAATAATTTTGGTCGTCATTGGATTACCGATGTCGTGCCAGGGATTGTTCAGCAGCCACCAAAACAGCTGATTAAATATTCCATCTGGTGTGAGCTTATAGTTATGAGGACTAAATTATAATTTTTTTTCATTATTCCATTCAAGAATAAAGACAAAAAAAATGTAAATACTTTATTTTTTACAAAGAATACAAACACACACAAATGAAAAGATAAAATGAACAACCATCATGGCGTATTCTACTTAAAGCTGCAGTGTGTAGAATTTTGGGTTTTATTTCCGAGCAGATTTTGTAGAAAGTAATTACAATATCCATAAGTACATTTAATTTAGTGCATAATAGCTGAACAAAAAGTTTTGAATTATTATTTTTTCCCTTAGAAAGGGTCTCATATATGTCCATATTTCTGCATATTTTGGACCAAGGCCTAGTGCCGCCATCTTGAAAGTGTCATAGTTGGAATGTCATCAGGTGCATTGTTTAAATTTTAGAATTGTTCTTGTCCTTGAAGGCCACTGTAGCTTCTGTTATTATTCTAAAGGGTTGGGGTTACCCAGGGAGCGTTGCATTCTAGAACTTTGTAGAACTTTCTTGATGATGTCATATTACACACTGCACCTTTAACAGGTTTCTAAAGACATTGTTCAAACTAAAGGCAAATGTTAAGCAGAAAATAAAAAGGTGTCATGCAGGTCCCTTCAGCGCTGTTATATGATCCAGGAAAGGCTGCTACTATATGTTTGTTTTTTTTTGTTTTTTCAGGTATCAATAACTCAAAAGCAAAACGTTATTAAAACACAAATGATGCATCTTTGCTATGGTCAACAGACAGACAGACAGACAGACAGACGGATGGACGGACGGACAGACAGACAGACAGACAGACAGACAGACAGACAATGGGCTACAACCTCATTTTGACTGAAAGCAGACGTCCTCTAAGCTCTGCACTGCACTGTATCAGAGTGAAGGAGATATTGAATGTTTGGCCTAAATACTCTGCCGTAGATTTGGAATGATAATCATAACTGCGCGCCGAATCAACACTAAATACATTTCTAGACTCACCACAGTGTTAGTGCAGCCCACGTGTGCTCTGTAGACATTAATCCTATTTGTGAATATCACCTTCAACCAGCAATCCTGATAAATCTCTCTCCCCACAGCCCGACATGTGCACAACACGTTATCTGCTATTAGAGAGGAATTAGGGAACTCAGCAACTCACTGTGCAACACAAGAATTCACATATAATTACTGTGTTTTAGACCCAAAACAAGACCTCTAAAGACCTAAGCATTGTTCAAAATAATCTCCCAACGCTTGAGTTGAGAAAAATAAAAAAAGTCAACGTTGGTGCAGTGTGTAATATGACATCATCAAGAAAGTTCTACAAAGTTCTAGAATGCAACGCTCCCTGGGTAACCCCACCCCTTTCGAATAGCAACAGAAGCTACAGTGGCCTTCAAGGACAAGAACAATTCTAAATTCTAAACAATGCACCTGATGACATTTCAACCAACATGGATGCCTCCATAAGACTTACCCTCTCAATGTACAAAATGTAATATTAATATTTGTAATTTTCCGCTCAGGAGGATAATTCAGATTATTGGCAGAGGTGATTTTACACCAATGAGGACATATTTATGAATGAGGATATTGATTTTAGCTAATAAATTACTTAAAATGTTACACAGTGCCCCTTTAAAGAGACCAGTCTGGATTTTTTCTTCAATCTTTATCTCTACATTACTTAATGAAAATGCTCTTAATGACAATATTTTTATTGTGAATTTGGTAGAAATGTTGTCAGTAGTTTATATTAAAAAACCAAAATGTTCATTCTACTCAAACATATGCCTCTAAAGAGTAAAACAAGAGACACTGAACATTTGGAGTGGTCTCTTTAATTTTTTTTTCAGAGCTGTGTAAACCATTTAAAAGCTTAAACTGCGACTCATTGGCCTTTTGTCCTAGTAGAACAGCAGCTTTACAGGACTTCCACTAATCCCACAAAACTTTCCAACATTTCATCGGTCATGTGTTCTAAAAACATGACATCATGTATTAAGAGTTTTCAGAGGAGGATTAAAGACACTCCCTGCGTTCCAAATCACATACTTTTTCTTTTTACTACACTACATACTAAAGTACAGAAGAGTTTTAGTGCCACAGGAGAGAAAAATTATGTATTTTCAGCATACTACAATTGACGTGCATGTATTGGGACATCGTAAATCTTTTTCTGGCGTACTAAATAGTAGGGAAGTACGGGGATTGGAACGCAGGGCTTATTTTTTCAAACTGGACTGTAGACAGTAAATTGAGGGCGAAGTTACAATACAGTTTTCCCATCTAGAAACGTCTCTAGGGAACTTTAATCCTTTTTTTAGTATAACCTTTTTAATGAATGTCCTGCCCCCTTACACAGGCCTGGCTGTTCTGAAGCACACACACACACACACACACACACACACACACACACACACACACACACACACATTCACCCCCTTCATTTATTAAGAAAATGTATTTTGTGAACATAGCATTTAAAGAATAAATCTACCTACTATTTTTGTCATGTCTATGTTCATTTTACGTCTATTTTAATGTGAAACCTGCAATGCATCTTTTTTTTTTTTTTTTTAAGATTATTTTGGGGCATTTTCAAGCTTTATTAGACAGTACAGAGTTGAAATGGGGAGAGAGAGAGAGAGGGAGGGGGGGATGACCTGCAGTAAAGGTCCACGGGTCGGATTTGAACCCGCGATCACTGCAACGAAGGCTGGAGCCAATATGGTACGCGCTCTATCCAATGAATCTCCTGCCCTTCCTTCCTCAGGCCTGGCTGTCCTGAAGCACACTCTCACCCCCCGGATGAGGGCGTCTCACATCGCTCTGAGCACCATGCAGGGTCACCTGGAGGCCGTGTACGACGTGACCGTGGCCTACGAAGGCACTCTAGGGCCGGGAGGACGGAGGCAGCCTGCGCCCTCTATGCCTGGTGAGTAGGGCAGGGGGTGTGTGTGTGTGTGTGTGATATCAACTGAGATTTTTGATTTTTCTTCTCTCTTTTTACTTTTTTTTTTGGGGACATTTTTATGCTTTATTAGACCGTTGGAGAGACAGATATGACTTGGCTTAGTATTTTAATTTAGCTTTTTTTTTTGGTATATTTATAAATATTCTTTGCACTTTAAAGTTGCACCGAAGAACTGAAATACTATATGTACACTTGGTAACACTTTATAATAACTATCCGTTGTAACTCGTTAATAGATCATTAGTCAACTCTTAATTAATGATTATTAATGATTTGTTAAGTGTTTGTTAGCAGTTTGTTAAGGATTTATAACACTGGTAGATAGTTAATAGCTTAATAATTGAATCAGTTCATCTGGGAGGTAATCCGAGATTAACTGATCACGTCACGTTCAAGTCCATGGCATGCACAGTGTGTATTGAGTTTATTTAAAAATATTTGAAAATGGGGCTGCCCTCAGTTGCCCATGCACTGTGTATAGTCTATAGCCTATTTCAGCCTCGTCGGTATCTCGGATTACCTCCCAGATGAACTGATTCAATTATTAAGCTATTAACTATCTACCATTGTTATAAATCCTTAACAAACTGCTAACAAACACTTAACAAATCATTAATAATCATTAATTAAGAGTTTACTAATGATCTATCTACCGTACACTTCTTTTAAAAAACATTTTCTGCATGTTTTTTTTAAAGAACAAAATGTAAATGGGAAATCAGACGACTATCAACATATGAACACACCCTGAAAGTGTCAGTTGTCTTCTGAGGCTGCTGTCTTCCATCACGTTTCCTCTTTGGGTCGCGTTGCACAGTTTCCTGCTAAAACCACATGTTGTAGAAAGAACAACTGAAAGTCACTTGGGGGACACATTTAGCCTTGAGTGTTCACACATAGTTAACATAGTTAGATAATTTTTTAGGCTTTTTCAATTGATTGTTGAAGATTTATAGAGAGAGAGTTGAAATGGGGAGACAGACAGACAGAGAGAGAGAGAGAGAGAGAGGGGGTGGGGGGTGACCTGCAGTAAAGGTCCACGGGTCGGATTTGAACCCACGACCACTGCAACGAAGGCCGGAGCCGATATGGTACGTGCTCTATCCACTACACTTTTATTTCTTTTTTTCTTATCCCATCTCTCACCTCGTGTTGATGTTAAGTTTAAGTTGCTGTTTTGTTGGAAGGCCTTTCACATTTTTGTCTATCTACTGACTGACTCATCTATCTATCCATCCATCTATCTATCTATCTATCTATCTATCTATCTATCTATCTATCTATCTATCTATCTATCTATCTATCTATCTATCTATCTATCTATCTATCTATCTATCTGTCTGTCTGTCTGTCTGTCTGTCTGTCTGTCTGTCTGTCTGTCTGTCTGTCTGTCTCTATCTATCTATCTATCTATCTATCTATCTGTCTGTCTGTCTGTCTGTCTGTCTGTCTGTCTGTCTATCTATCCATCTATCCATCTATCTATCTATCTATCCATCCATCCATCCATCCATCTATCTATCTATCTATCTATCTATCCATCCATCTATCCATCTATCTATCTATCTATCTATCTATCTATCTATCTATCTATCCATCCATCCATCCATCCATCTATTTTTTGTGTGTTTTGCAGAGTTCCTGTGTAAAGAATGTCCTCGCGTCCACATCCACTTTGAGAGAGTCGACATCAGGGAGATTCCCTCGGAGGCGCATTTCTTCCGCAGGTGGCTTCACGAGCGCTTTGAAATCAAGGACCAGTAAGTGTTTGTTAATAGTCATCTTTTCCTAATCTTATATTGTCTAGTTCTTAATTCTAGTTCTATCTTCTTTTATATAGGTATATTAATATATAGAATATACGATAAAACAAATGTTATATAATTTTAGGACTGGGTATTTGCATATTTTACTTCACTTGATAATTCAGCGGAATATTTGAGTCAAAACTATTTTAAAACTTTAAAGGTGCAGTGTGTAATATGACATCATCAAGAAAGTTCTACAAAGTTCTAGAATGCAACGCTCCCTGGGTAACCCCACCCCTTTAGAATAATAACAGAAGCTACAGTGGCCTTCAAGGACAAGAACAATTCTACATTTTAAACAATGCACCTGATGACATTCCAACTATGACACTTTCAAGATGGCGGCACTAGGCCTTGGTCCAAAATATGCAGAAATATGGACATATATGAGACCCTTTCTAAGGGAAAAAAATAATAATTAAAAAAAAAAATTCAGCTATTATGCACTAAATTAAACGTACTTATGGATATTATAATTACTTTCTACAAAATCTGCTAGGAAATAAAACCCACAATTCTACACACTGCAGCTTTAATTCAAAACATGCCATTTAGAATAAATCCTGTAAAAGTCCTGATGGTCAACACATTTCTGCAATGTTTTGTCTCTCTGTTGCATTTCTCAAACGGCCTAAAATACCTGAACAAGTTATCTGTCTTTTTTTAATTTCTTTTTCTAGATACTTTCTTTTTGGATTTATATTCCCACCCAGAACGCACGCACACACACACACACACACACACACACACACACACACACACACACACACACACACACACACACACACACACACACACACAACTGGAAAAGTGAACACAAAAACAAAAGACAAAACAAAACAACCGTTATCTGTCTTTTTTTCCGTAGACTGCTGACGGATTTCTACGAGTCGGAAGACGCCGACAAATTATGCAAGTTCCCGGGCGAGGGCAAACCTTCCCCTCTGCCTCTGTCCAAAACGCTTCCATCAGTGCTGCTCCTGGGGGGTCTCACTGTGCCCCTGCTGCTCACCCAAAACGGACGAAAACTTTACTTTGGGACCTGGCTTTACGGGACACTTCTCGGCTGGCTGTGGGTCAACACTTTCCCTTAAAACCAAACTGGGGGGGGGGGGGGGTCCCGCAACTAACCACCAACTCCATGAGACACACAAACAAGACATGGGTGAAGACTGTGCCATTTTTTTTACACCCCTCCTCCCCTACCGAAAACTGCATCGGGACAACACGAGGTGTGTGTTTTTTTTTTAAGATGCAAAGTGGCGTCGTTTTGAGAGGCTACTATAGGGAGGTTTAATCCCAATATGTCTGCTCGCTCAATGTTGAGTTTTGAAGAGGTGAAAGGAGATACGCGGAGCTTATTTTGTGCTACTTGGAGAGTGGCAGCCTGGAATGTTGAGATGAAATAAAATAAAATACGTGAATGGGATATGTTGAAAAGTTAAAGATTTTATCAGCAACACACATTTTAAAGTGTGGAGTCAGTGATTCTGGAGAACGCTTGTTGTCAAAATCACTTGAAGTCGAAAATCAGTGAATATCTCCTCATGATCCGCTACCTGTCTGTATTGTCAATATGTGTGTGCTGAAAAAAAATCCATTGTTAATACACTGGAAAGGTTTTGTTGCTAGCTTCGTTTACAGAGCCTAGGCTAGTGTGTACTAACATTGGATTTATTTTCAACGCACACACAGTACAGACAGGTAGCCGATAGTGACAACAAGCGCTCTCCAGAATCACTGACTCCACCTTTTTAATCTCTATGAAATAAAAATATAAATAGAATATACTTATCTTTAAATTATCCCCACCACCATGTTTCAGATTTAGCCAAATTAGAACTCTCTTGCATGCTCACTCATCCATCAACATTGGCCAGTTTTAAATGTCTTTTAGGCCACTCATTAACTGCCACGTTTAATTAGGCCTATCACGATCAGCTACAGAGTTTAACTGGCAAAAGTCGATTCAATTGTTAAAGGTATAGTTCAATTTTTTTAAATTTTTTTTAGCTTGTTGCCTCACAACCGGGTTGAACTGTGTGTGTGCATTTTTGAAGAAGAAATGGGCAAATATCACTCATCGCTAGTTAGCTTAGCTCAAACACTTGTAGTCAATGGGAAGTGTTAGCCTGCCTCAGCGAGAGTCAATCGATAAACTTTTACAACATCACTAAACGCTCCTGTGTGCTTGTTGGGACTTGTTTATTTACCAAGTTATTTTGCACTTATTTTAGAATCAGATGCATGCCGGAAGGAAACGGCAATAGGCAGGCTAACGCTACCCATTGACTACCAGTGTTTGAGCTAAGCTAACTAACGATGACATACTACACACACACGTTAAAGGAACAGTTTATTTTGCCATTTCTTGAGCAAGATAGTGAGGGAACTAGCTAAAATAAAAAAATAAATATTTTCCTTTAAAGCTGGGGTATGTGATTCCTGATTGGTCAAAGTTAACATGAGCTGTACACTTTGACCGATCAGAGCGAGGCTCCGATTCTCTGTTCTTATTGGCTGTTGGGACTGTCCATTCACTTTGGCACGACTTTGTTGGTGTAGAGCGTGTCAGGGAGGGACCATAGGGGAGGGACCAAAGAGAACAAGTGGAGCGGTTGAGGTATTTGGATTCGAATCTCTATCCCAACTGACATTTTCTCCCCAAATCCTCCACCCCAGCTTTAAGTGCACTGACTTATTGACATCGGCCGTAATGTTGTCTGTTATTTATGCCCCAGCCTTGTGTCAGGAGCGATATGCACTTTGCTAATTTAAAAATGGTTTCTTTGCATCAGTAGAACAGAATTAATGGCATGTAGTCGACTGTATAGAGGGTCATAAACACAACACCAGCTACAGTGACACACACAGACACACACACAAACACAGACAGACACACACAAAAACACACACAGACACACAAAAACACACACAGACACACACACACACACGCAGACACACACTCTCAACTGAAAATGAATGTAGCTGGAAAAAAACGTGTTAATTTTCACCCATCTGACAGAGTAAATGTTTGTTTTGTTTTTTTATTTTTCGATGCCCAATAATAAATGTAAAGCTATAGTGCGTAACTTCCAACTCCTTGAGGAATTCTGAATAGTTACAACAACACTGTCGGTGTATCGCCATCTACATGAGGTAAAGCCTTCAGTGATCGCGAATGGATTTTATACCTTCTGCTGTACGTCCAGGTTTTTTTCTTAGCAGTAGAATCAACAACTGAAACATTTCTTAGGATCTTCTTGGGATTTTTCTGAGCTCCTGCACCAGTGTCAGGGGGGGAGACACCAGTTTGTAAACGCTGCCATACTGAGAAATACAGAGAGAGTTTTGTGGAGCTGATAATAGGCTTAATCAACTTTGCGTCAACTCGTTTGCCGATGTCTTGAATGTAACAGACGTTAAAGTTACGCACTATAGCTTTAAAACATACAATATATCGTTCATTTTTTCAGCGAAGTGGTTTGTTGCCACTGTGAAGCTCGTGTGTTCAATTTACAAACTAAAATGTTCTACCGATGTTGTTAATTATCTATTTCAAGCTGTAACGTGTCAGTCATTGCCAATGCCTCGTGTGTGTGTGTTCCTGTTTCCATGACGTTCTACAAAGTATTTTTAAATTGAGCAATACCTGTTTATTCTTGTTTGTTTTTTTTAAAATGCCAGCCCAGTGACAGCAAAGAAACTTCATGAAGACCTAAATGTATTATAATTCAGCTTCTTCTTTTATATATAAAACACAGTGTATAAATAATAGTTTATTATTATTATTATTATTATTGACTCTTCCATAGACTTTTTTTTTTTATGCATTTTGTTTTGGTTTTTGTATACTATGTTAAAGAGCTCGTTCATAGAATAATCTACCTAGCAACAAGCCTGACAACAAAGCCATGAGAACAAGTATGTCACAGTCTCCTGCGTTCCAAATCACATACTCTTTCTTTTTACTACACTACATACTAAAGTACAGAAGAGTTTTAGGGCCATAGGAGAGAGAAAAAAACAGATAAGGAATTTTTTTTTTTTCATTATGTCGAGAAATGCCAAGAATAAAGGCGAATGCTCCGAATTGCAATTGGAGTTAGTGGGACATTTATGGTATTTTCAGCATACTACAATTGACCTGCATGTATTGGGACACCCTAAATCTTTTTTCTGGCATACTAGATAGTAGGGAAGTATGGGTATTGGAACGCAGGGACAGGCTTCTGTGCCCTCTAATGCCATTTGTATTATAGCTGTGTCACTGTATTTGTGAAATGCACTGTATGTCCATATGTTGTCGTGTACTGTATTGAAACCGCAGCATTTTCCACAAGTCACTTTATGTAAATCGTTAGCCTCATAGCATAATTGCCTAAATCATATTTACTCTACTCTAACTCTACATCTACTCTATTCTACATCTACTCTACTTTTCGTTAGCCTAATAGCATGATCGCGTAAGTCATAGTTTAAGCGTTATAGAGTATAAAGTATAAAGTAGATGTAGAATAAAAGAAGAGTAAATATGTTTTAGGCAATTGTGCTATGAGGCTAAAGGCTGTTACATACTCCGCGAGAAGAAAGAACAAAGTTCTCGGTGACAGAGCTGCGAGAAGTTCTTTCTGGTCTGACATTACATACTTCACGAGAACTCAACTGCCGAACTCCTCACCGCGGCACATTGTTACCATGGTAATTTACTGAGTAGCGCCAGCTGATTTCACTTCGCTTTCCTCATTGACTTCAGACTGACCAATCACACAATAGCTCTCGGACAAGCTGCGAGAAGAAAGTTCGGCCCGGGTGACGTGTCGAGAACAAGCTGCGAGAACAGCTAAACAAGAGCTGAGAGAAGAGAATTACGTCATTTTCTTCTCTCAGCTCTATCACCGAGATCTTTGTTCTTTCTTCTCGCGGAGTATGTAACAGCCTTTAGCCTCATAGCACAATTGCCTAAAACATATTTACTCTTCTTTTATTCTACATCTACATCTACTTTATACTTTATACTCTATAACGCTTAAAATATGACTTACGCGATTATGCTATTTGGCTAACGAAAAGTAGAGTAGATGTAGAATAGAGTAGATGTAGAGTTAGAGTAGAGTAAATATGTTTTAGGCAATTGTGCTATGAGGCTAAGGATATGCCGTTTTGTTGTCTTCTTCCTATGCAAGAGTATTTGGGTCTTGGTAGATTTTTTTTTTTATTATTATTATTTTGCAATGAAATTTAAAAAATCCTCCTTTAATTATTTTTTTTTTCCTTCCTGTGGCCCCATTACTCTTAATAATAATAATAATAATAATGGATTGGATTTATATAGCGCTTTTCAAGGCACTCAAAGACGCTTTACAGGGTTCTTCTATATCTTGCGTTATTCCGAGCTACTGTACGTTTTTCGTTTTGCTTTTTCAATCCAGTCAAAAAAAGTCATAGTTTTTCCATGTCGCTCCAATACCTCACTTGAATAATAACAATCCTTTCTTGTTCTGTAAATGACCGTCCTTCGTCAGTCCGCCATTTTGTAGTGTGTGTGTATCCTGACAGGATCGAGAGTGAGGCTGTGTTCGTAAAGCCCTACTAACGTCCTACTCATACTAAAAGCCCTACTAACGGCCTACTCATACTCATTTTGACGTCAATTTGAGTATGTTGTGGTTGTGTATGCGAGTTTGTGTAGGCGAGAAATGCCCGGATGAGTACTTACTTACTTCCGGGACGATTTTGTGTATGGATCGATAGGATACTTTTCCTATACTCAACCGCCCCACAATGAATTGCGTCTTTTCAAACCACACAGAAGTTTTTTTTTTTATATATATATATATTGCTTCTGTATACTTCAGTGTAAACGGTCCGACGAACCTCGCATACACAATCGATTAAGTAGACAGTATGTAGTATATACATGTTGAGTATGTAGGAGGGAGGACGTTAGTAGGGCTTTATGGTTAAGTAGACAGTATGTAGTATATACATGTTGAGTATGTAGGAGGGAGGACGTTAGTAGGGCTTTATGGTTAAGTAGACAGTATGTAGTATATACATGTTCAGTATGTAGGAGGGAGGACGTTAGTAGGGCTTTATGGTTAAGTAGACAGTATGTAGTATATACATGTTGAGTATGTAGGAGGGAGGACGGTAGTATGGGCTTTTCGACCACAGCCTCTTAACTCATCAGGAAATAAAAAAACCTCTAAGTATAGACAGTATTTAAATGCCAATGGATTTTGGAAATGTGTGCCTTTCCATTTTGGGCTGAGTGGTCACATTGTCTACATACGGTTCATATAGTGGCTTATTTTGCTCAGAGAAAATGCATTTACATTGATTTTAATTTTGATTTTACAAATTGTTCAAAGGACTATTACGAATCGATGAAACCTTTAATGTTTAAGTTCTGGAGATGTCGAGGGGAGAGTGAAATAAAATGGTTTTCTTGGGGAGAGTTCAAGTTTAATTCTGTGTCTTTTATTGTCCTATACACATGATTATTTAAAAATGGAGTCAGTGATTTTTGGAGAATGCTTTTTGTCTAAATCAGGTATCGTGCATTAACACCAGATGTTTCATTTAATTTAATTTTTTATTTTATTTTAGACATATCAAAACAAAACCAAATGAAAAGCACAAAAATACAATAAACAAAATTTATGTTTAAAAGACTTCACAAAAATAAAACAAATGATCTGTATTGATGTGATATGCCCGAAAAGGAGCAGGAAGAAGTATACACTTATTTAATCCCACCCCTTTTCCATAGTAAAAAAATAAAAATATATAAATATTTATTATATTCGCTTCATGTAATCCATATAATCTCTATACAATTTGCGATCTATACATACATACAACCTAATATACTATGATTTTTTTATGTTATATATTCATACAATGCATATATCTATAATTATATTCATAAACGATCAATACATCCATATCTACATACATATCTATACAATCAGCACATAATTCCATATCCATATACACATATATATATACACATTATCACTATTATTATTCACTACCTATCTATTCATAATTTCCTTCTTACTTCACACCCTCATCCTTGTACCTTTTGAAAATCATTGCTTTGAACCTTTTTTTAAACTGGATCATGTTTGGACATTGCTTTAGCTCCATGCTCATCCCATTCCACAGTTTCACACCCCCAATTGAGATGCAATGACTTTTTAAAGTCATGCGTACCGCCCGTCTTAAAGTTTAACTGTTCCCTCAAATTGTAACCCCCTTCTCGGTCAAAAAAAAGTTTTTGAATGTTAGCTGGTAGCAGTTTATTTCTAGCTTTGAACATGATTTGTGCAACTTGATATTCAACCAGGTCATTGAACTTTATGATACGGGAATGTAAAAAGAGGAGGTTGGTGTGATCATAATATTAATATAATATAATAATAATCAATAATAATAATATTATTGATTATTCTTATGGCTCGTTTTTGTATTGTGACTAATGGTAGCAGTGAGCTTTTGTAAGTGGTCCCCCAGACCTCCACACAGTAATTTAAATAAGGTAAGATCATTTAGCAGTAAAGAATAAAAGTTTTGTCAACGTGCACATAGTACGGACAGGTGGAAGAAGAATCAGAAAGCAGTTTATTGCCAAGAAGGGTTTTACACCAACAAGGAATTTGTCTTGGTGAATAAGGTCTCTCCCTCTCCCTCTCCCTCTCCCTCTCTCTATCCCTCTCTCTCCCTCTCTCTCCTTCCCTGACATACAGTTAGACAATAAACAATGAACCAACAGGGACTATAATATATACAATATATAAACAAGCAGAGACGAAAGTAAAGATACTTCAAAGCCCTGGAGCTGTGCAGGTCCTGGAAGGATGGAAGGTGGCAGCCAGTCACCTCCTCAGCAGAGCGTATGATGCGCTGCAGTCTGCTCCTGTCCTTAGCCGTATAGCTGCAGTGTACCAGACAGTGATGGATGGAGGTGAGGACAGACTCAATGATGGCAGTGTAGTATTTATATAGTCAAGGTTTTAAACTGTATTTTGCCTTACTTTAATATAAACGGCCCCAAGTTACAGCCATCATAGCCTATTTCTGGCTAATAATTATAATTCAGCCCTTATTTCCCTAAATACATAATTTTATCAGAACATTCTTTAGTAGGTTGAATTGACGGACTAGATTTGACATTATGAAAGTCATCTTTCTGCTTTTGGAACCACTGAGTTCCCCCTCAGTAAAAAGGCCTGCTGTTGGATTTCAGACCAACACAATCAACTTCTACTGACTCTAATTTAGCCCATAAAACCTTTTATGACTCTAATTTAGCCCATAAAACCTTTTTATGACTCTAATTTAGCCCATAAAACCTTTGTTTATTCAGGGAGGACCATTGGGAGCAAGATGTCTTTATCAATGAAGCCTTGATTAGATCTCACAATATTTAAATAAAATGATCCCATGAGTTTAAAAAAAGGTTCAAAGCAATGACTTTCAAAAGGTACAGGGATGAGGGAGAGAAGTAAGAAGGAAATTATAAATAAATAAATAAATAAATAATAATAATAATATATAGATCCATATATATTGATATATATGGATATATATATACTGATTATATAGATATGTATGTAGATATGGATGTATTGATTGTATATAAATATAGATATATGCATTGTATAAATATAAAAAATCATAGTATATTAAAGCTGAGGTGGATGATTTGGGGAGAAAATGTCAGTTGGGATAGAGATTCGAATCCAAATACCTCAACCGCTCCACTTGTTCTCTTTGGTCCCTCCCCTATGGTCCCTCCCTGACACGCTCTACACCAACAAAGTCGTGCCAAAGTGAATGGACAGTCCCAACAGCCAATAAGAACAGAGAATCGGAGCCTCGCTCTGATTGGTCAAAGTGTACAGCTCATGTTAATTTTGACCAATCAGAAATCACATACCCCAGCTTTAAGTTGTATGTATGTATAGATCGTAAATGTCAAATATAGTATCGCCAATTGTATAGATAGATTGTATAGAGATTATATGGAATACAAGAAGCAAATATAATAAATATTTTTACTATGGAAAAGGGGTGGGATTAAATAAGTGTATACTTCTTCCTGCTCCTTTTCAGGCATATCACATCAATACAGATCATTTGTTTTATTTTTGTGAAGTCTTTTAAACATACATTTTGTTTATTGTATTTTTATGCTTTTCATTTTGTTTTGTTTTGATATGTCTGAAATAAAAAAAAAATTAGAATTCAATCCTACAGTATGTAAACAGTTAGATCATAAAATAATCACACATTTACAAAACACTAAAATTGCATCGGTTTTAATCATGACAATGTGTGTCACAGGTCACAGAAATCACACAAACGTCTGTCGGTTGAACTCGGCACAACCACCTGTATTGATTGTAATTGAAAACCTTTTAAAATACTACTTTCCCACTTTATCTGAGAGTCCCTGAACATGGCATGAACTCAAACGCTCAAACTGCGCATGCGTGCTACGTATGTAGGCAGATAACGAGGAAGTGCACTGATTTTTGTTCGAAGCAGGTAACATTTGAAATAGCTGCCGCTTACTTGTTCTTGGACTAAAGGTAAGTGAAACAGCGACACACTAGACACCAGTACAATGACACTCACTCACTCACTGACACACACACACAGTAACACACACACAGACACACACACACACACACAGTAACACACACACACACACCCACACACCGAGAGGCACGCACGACAATAACACGTATTTCACCTTTATTAAATTATAACTGATAATGTGCGTAAAGACTGTTAAAGTGCGGACGTGTTTGTGTGCACGCTTCCTGTGTTGTTGCTTCATATTTTCCGCTCAAAGTGTCAAAGCGACATCTAGCGGTGAGACACACGAACTGCTGCTAGATCCACGTAGCCGGTGTTGCACCGAAAGCTGTGACCTGTCAGAATGTGTGACCCTAGCGGGCGCTGTTCTTATTTCTTGACTTCAATAGACTGTAGGCATATAACAACCCAGTCTCACAGTGAAACGTTTTAATCCTTATGTTGTTCCACAGCTGAAAACATAGTTTCACAAAAACAGCCCTGCAATTGAGAGATTATTAAATTGTTTGCTTCCAATTTAAAATGATTGTGCAGTGGAAAAAGTACAGCCTACACATTTCACTGTGATGGGTAACTAACTAGGTTGGTTATTCACCTTTTAAAAAAACAATCTGACCATTTCAGTGCCAATTTTGAGAAACTTATACGATTTGTGCAATGGACCAACGTTTTTAAATAGCCTATATTTCACTATGAGACTAGGGTCACACATTCTGACAGGTCACAGCTTTCGGTGCAACACCGGGTTAAGGTCCAGTTAATGGGCCACATAAACACACACACACAGTCACTCACGTCACATTTACATGTATTTTCCACAAGTATCTGGAGTAATAGTAATGGATTTAGAACACATTAAGGCGCACGCTGAGAGAGAGAGAGAGAGAGAGAGAGAGAGAGAGAGAGAGAGAGAGAGAGAGAGAGAGAGAGAGAGAGAGAGAGAGAGAGAGAGAGAGAGAGAGAGAGAGAGAGAGAGAGAGAGAGAGAGAGAGAGAGAGAGAGAGAGAGAGAGAGAGAGAGAGAGAGAGAGAGAGAGAGAGAGAGAGAGAGAGAGAGAGAGAGAGAGAGAGAGAGAGGTCATTTGCACAACAATTACAGCAGCAGTCAATGGCAGGCTCCTCTCAACAATGCAGTACTGTATAGAGACTGACCCAGTGACCCACTGCATAGGCCTAAATGGTCCATTGACTGCTGCTGGAATTGTTAATGTGCATATGATAAATAAACCATCTTGAATCTTAACCCTCAATACTTTATAGAATAAGTTGATGTCAAATTCATATGTGAACTAACCAAACACCTGTCCTGTCTCCTGTGTGTGTGTGTCTGTGTCTTTGTGTGTGTGTGTGTCTGTCTGTGTGTTTGTCTGTCTGTCTGTCTCTCTGTCTGTCTGTCTGTGTGTGTCTCTGTCTGTCTGTGTGTGTGTGTGTGTGTCTCTCTCTCTCTGTCTGTCTGTCTGTGTGTGTGTCTCTCTGTCTGTCTCTCTCTCTGTCTGTCTGTCTGTGTGTGTGTGTCTCTATCTGTCTGTCTGTGTGTGTGTCTCTCTGTCTCTTTCTCTGTCTGTCTGTCTGTCTGTCTGTAGGGTTACCATGGCAGTGGACTGGATAGGTTTCAGCTATGCAGCAGCCATCGTCTTCGGGGGATTCATGGGATACAAGAGGAAAGGTCGGAAACTCATAATGATCATCCTAAACGTGATTCCTCTCTCCCATATATTCTTAATTTACTTTCTGCACTATGAACTAGCTCACACCCTGTCTTACAAAGGCCGTGTGTGTGTGTGTGTGTGTGTGTGTGTGTGATTTTTGACGGTATATTGTAATGTGTATGATGACCATTCATTATTGGATTGTCCTATTGTAGAGAGATAGTTGTACTTGGGACCTTAGGACGAATAGCTGCTACAATGCAAGAGCTAATCAGGATCACACACACACACACACCGGATAATTCTAAACATGTCTCTCACAGATAAATTATCTGACGCTGAATAAACTTGTTAAATAATTTTTATTATGATGTTAGTTTTGATGATTTTTTTATTATGGATGAAATACTTAGGGAACAGGGTTGAAGTGAATAAGTTATTCCTCTCGCCCTTTATCCAACATGCAAACCAAGTGTTGGATAGTCTCTTTGGCCTGATGCTTTTCCTTGTTTGGAAATATTACTGTCTTTATGTCTGCCCGCCTATTTAATCTTTTTTTTCCCCTTACTTGTGTTCCGTAATTGTGTAATTACATTTCCGGATCCAATTTTTAAATTCCAATGTGTTTTCCCTGTTAAGAAGTGTAATAATAATAATAATAATAATAATAATAATAATAATAATAATAATAATAATAATAATAGTCATTAATGTTTCATCATAGGTAGTATAATAATAATAATAATAATGATGTTTCATCATAGGTAGTATAATAATAATAATAATAATAATAATAATAATAATAATAATAATAATAACAATAATAATAATCATCATTAATGTTTCATCATAGGTAGTATAATAATAATAATAATAATAATAATAATAATATCATCAATGTTTCATCATAGGCAGTGTAATAATAATAATAATAATAATAATAATCATTAATGTTTCATCATAGGTAGTATAATAATAATAATAATAATAATAATAATAATAATAATAATAATAATAATAATAATAATAATGTTTCATCATAGGTAGTATAATAATAATAATAATAATAATAATAATAATAATAATAATAATAATAATAATAATAATAATCATTAATGTTTCATCATAGGCAGTGTGATGTCTCTGATGGCTGGTTTGGTCTTTGGAGGATTCTCTGCGTACGGCGCTTACAACATCTCCGACAACCCAACGGACATCAAAGTTTCATTCTGTGAGTTGTGACTTATCTCAGTCTTTGTACAGTAGGCCGTTATTCTTTACTAACGAAATGTCTCATGTGTACAAAGCATTTAAACCTGCAGCAGTGTGTAGAATTTTGGGTTTTATTTCCTAGCAGATTTTGTAGAAAGTAATTATAATATCCATAAGTACATTTAATTTAGTGCATAATAGCTGAAAAAAAAGTTTTGATTATTTTTTTTCCCCTTAGAAAGGGTCTCATATATGTCCATATTTCTGCATATTTTGGACCAAGGCCTAGTGCCGCCATCTTGAAAGTGTCATAGTTGGAATGTCATCAGGTGCATTGTTTAGAATGTAGAATTGTTCTTGTCCTTGAAGGCCACTGTAGCTTCTGTTATTATTCTAAAGGGGTGGGGTTACCCAGGGAGCGTTGCATTCTAGAACTTTGTAGAACTTTCTTGATGATGTCATATTACACACTGACTTATGTACTCAAATAGCTAGGATATAATTGTTGTGAACATGACAATAAAAGAAGTTGAACTGGCTTTTCAGAAAACTGGTTAAAATATCCACTAACTCAAAGCATGTTGTGTTTTGCGTGGTCATGGTGTATTTTCTATTTCATTTGAACTCGGGGACAGCTGTTCCTTGTGTGTGTGTGTTTTTCTTGTGCCTAAAAAATCAAACTCACTCACACACACACACACACACACACACACACACACACACACACACACACACACACACACACACACACACACACACACATTAATGTTCATATGACAAATGACAAATCTTGAATCTTGAACCTCAAAAACTTTATAGAGTAATGTGAAGTCAAATTCGTATATGTGAACTAACCAAACGTGTGTGTGTGTGTGTGTGTGTGTGTGTGTGACCCCAATATTTAAAAAAAATCCACTAACTTATCATGTCATTTATGTATTTATTTATTTTCCTCCAGTGACAGCCGGACTGCTTTCACTGGTGATGGGAATGAGATACAAGAATTCTGGGAAAATCCTTCCAGCTGGAATAATGACGGGGTTAAGGTCAGTGTCAGTGTATGATGTAGACAGAGTAAGGTTTACCAAGCAAATCAGGGAACGTTAATGATTAGTTAGATTTATTACATGGCACTTTGAGAATCCTATGTGTTGTAGAATAAGGTTTTCTGTTTCCAAAATCCGTTCTGTAAAAAACTTTGGACTCTAATATGTAGTAAAAATGAATCAAAGATTTTAACTCTGTCTTTATCCAACATCTAGATTTTTGGATTGAAGAGTCCTTGAAGGCCACTGTAGCTTCTGTTATTATTCTAAAGGGGTGGGGTTACCCAGGGAGCGTTGCATTCTAGAACTTTGTAGAACTTTCTTGATGATGTCATATTTCACACTGCACCTTTAATACTAATAGATAAATACTTCCTCTTCCTTTCAGTCTACTGATGGTGTTTAGACTCTTACTGCTCCTCATTGTGTGACCGAAGGAACAGCTCCGACCAGACTGAAGAGAAATTCTGGAGAACGCTTGTTGTCAAAATCTATTTTTTTTTCGGTCAAAATCAGTGAATATCTCCTCATGATCCGCTACCTGTCTGTACTGTGTGTGTGCACTGAACAATGTCTGGTGTTAATACACAGCCTAGGCTCTGTAAACTGGTATGTTTACACAAAAAGGGAATGTAAACTATAGCTAGCAACATGCCCGTCTACAGAGCCTGACATCATTCCAAGTTGGAAAACTATCTAAAAACAAATCCCGTTTTGTTTTATTCATGTGACCGAAACCCAAGTAAAAGCAGTTTAATTAATTAAACAGAAGATTAACTACTAATTGTATTGTTGAAGTAATTCCATTTTTGTAATCATGTATCATTTTTATTTTACAGGCTACAGCGCCTTGCAAACGTATTCATACCCCCTTGAACTTTTCCACATTTTGTCACGTAACAACCACACACACACACGCATTTATTTTATTGGGATTTCAGGTGATAGACCATCACAAAGTGGTGCATAATTGTGTAGTGGGGGGGAGGGACTGAATACTTTTGCACGCCACACTTTTCAGTTTTTTATTTATAAAAATAATTAAAAAGCAATGTATTATTTTCATTCCACTTCACAGTTATGCGCCACTTTGTGTTGGTCTATCACCTGGAATCCCAATAAAATAAATGTACGTGTGTGTGTGGTTGCTATGTGACAAAATGTGGCAAAGTTCAAGGGGTATGAATACTTTTGCACGGCACTGTTTGTATACATTTGATTCGATATGAATGTCCATGTTTTATTATTGCCACAGGTCGAGACACTAGCATAGCAGCTAAAGGTGAAACTCGAAATATTTGAATATCGTGCAAAAGTTCATTTATTTCAATAATTCAACTTAAAAAGGTGAAACTAATATATTATATAGACTCATTACATGCAAAGTGAGATATTTCAAGCCTTTATTTGTTATAATTTTGATAATTATGGCGTACAGCTTATGAAAACCCCAAATTCAAAAGCTCAGAAAATTTTAATATTACATGAAATCAATAAAAAAGGGATTTTAAATACAGAAATGTCGGCCCTCTATAAAGTATAATCATCCATATGCACTCAGTACTTGGTTTGGGCCCCTTTTGCATGAATTATTGCCTCAATTCCAATTCATTTTCCATGATATTCTAATAATATGAGTTTCACCTGTACACATGAGCTTGTGTTTGTCTTGGCTAGTTTACACTGCAGCTGCTGTTTAATGAATTACATTTGTGCTCTTGACTGCTTGTATGCTGCTGAATTTAATAAGAATTCCACTTGATATATTGTAATTTTTCTATTAAAAAAGAAGCAAAACATGAATAAATATATATAATTCCTAAAAATATGTTTCAAGCTGTTTTTTAGGAGTTAAAATCAAGGACTTTCCAACACTTTCAAGATTCAAGATAAAACTTTTTTTTTAAATGGTCGAATCTTGTCTATAGTTGTCAAATCATATTCTCATTTGTGACATTTGTGGTTTCTATTTTTTTTCGACACCAGACAAATGGGCATGAAATAAACAATTCGAGAGTTTTCTTGACTTGGCATGAGAAGTTATTTTATTGCGACAGTATATCCATATCTTTGATCCACATGCTCATTGATACACAGTGAATTTGGGAATGTACCAAAACAATTAGGATTTACAATTAACAATGGTTATGACTGTGTGTGTGAGTGAGTGAGTGAGTGAATGGAACCTGGAACCCTGTAAAGAGCTTTGAGTGCCTAGAAAAAAAGCTCTTTATAAATCCAACCGATTATTATTATTATTATTATTATTAATTTGCAAGTCTAGGACGTGTCTGTAATTCGGCGCCAGATGTTGTTAGTGACTGAAATTAGTCTTTATTGCATATCCCCCTCTCAAGTTACAACACTTAAAGGTGCAGTGTGTAATATGACATCGTCAAGTAAGTTCTAGAATGCAACGCTCCCTGGGTAACCCCACCCCTTTAGAATAATAACAGAAGCTACAGTGGCCTTCAAGGACAAGAACAATTCTAAATTTTAAAACAATGCACCTGATGACATTCCAACTATGACACTTTCAAGATGGCGGCACAAGGCCTTGGTCCAAAATATGCAGAAATATGGACATATATGAGACCCTTTCTAAGGGAAAAAATAATAATTAAAAAAAAAATTCAGCTATTATGCACTAAATTAAATGTACTTATGGATATTATAATTACTTTCTACAAAATCTGCTAGGAAATAAAACCCAACATTCTACACACTGCAGCTTTAAATGTGGTGTAAGTCTCACAAAAACACAGCATCTTCTCAAATGGTCGACTTTATTTAGTAAAAGCTTCACATTAAAAATATAATGTTGTGAAAGATTGCATAGATTAATTTCATGCTAAGTAGTGTTTGTTGTTATTGTCTCGCTAGTAACGGCAGTATTCATCTGTTGTATCCACATGCAAGGCAAGTTTATTTCTATAGCACAATTCTGCTCATTGCTACACAGTGAATTTGGGAATGTACCAAAACAATTAAGATTTACAATTAACAATGGTTATGACTGTGTGTGTGTGTGCCTGCGTGTGTGTGTGTGTGTGTGTGTATGTGTGTGTGTGTGTGTGAGAATGAATGGAACCTGGAACCCTGTAAAGAGCTTTGAATGCCTAGGAAAAAAAAAGCGCTTTATAAATCCAGTCCATTATCATATTTTTATTAATTTGCTAATTTGCAACATTTCTGTAATTCGCCCCGGGATGTTGTCAGTGGCTTCACAGAGGCAATTTGAAGTCGAGCACCTCCATGACGCTCTTCAGGTATTTAGCGTCGGGCTGCTGCTTCCTCTTGCTCCCCGGCTGGAGGAACTGACTGAAGGCCGGCAGCTGCTTCATACGGCCCTGGAAAGACTGGAGGGGAGAGCAGGGAATTTAATTTAAAAAAAGCTTTATTGGCTTAATATTGAATAATTCTATAATTATAAATCAATTCTATTTTTGAGGCACCTGGAACCAAATGTAAGACTTGAATATGTTTTAATGTCTAACTCTTTTCAGCTGCTTTACTATCATGCAACTAAAGGCCAGGACACACCGGGCCGACTGCCGACCGTCGCCAGAAAATGGAGTCTGCCGATGCAGGCAGCTTCATTTTATCGATAGCTTCCTAAATCATGTTTGACAAAAGTGAAAGTAATATCTGCTCCACTGCCGTGGCAGAGCAGAGACGGGCGAGACCTCCACCAATCAGATTGCTAACTAGATTCCTTTTGAGATTAATATTATTTACGCAAACATTCAATATTCCGAGCGGGGGACTTCCTTTAGTTATTTGACTAGCTTTATTTGCTGGTCTCGTCCCCCAATAACTTTAACTCCTAACCCGTATTTGACGGTAGAGTGTTCAGGTTGCGCGGTGTTTTTTTTATGATATCTGATGTGTTGAAATTGACAGTGGTTCAAAATTAATTAATAAATTACAAATGGTGATAAGAAGTGATAAAAAAAAAAAGTTACATTCCAAAACATTCATATCGTTACCTTGACGTTGGGAAAGCCAGAGAGGATTTCTGGGTGTTTCTCTTCCAGCATCAGAGAACATTCCAGCAGGTAAACATCAGCACAGCTCAGCTTCCCTCCCACCAGGTGAGATGCACCTGACAGAGCCTGGAGGGGGGGGGGCGACACACACACACACACACACACACACACACACACACCTTTCAATAAATCAACTTGTTGGCACAGACACAAGTATTAAGATCCCCGTTAGCTTAAGTCTTAGAATTTTTTTTTTGAATGAATCATGTGGTTATTCTAAAATCATAAATCAACTTTCACTGTTTCACTGTGTCATGCCTCGCGGGGCCATGTAAACGCTAGGTACAAGTTCTAGTTATTTATGCTGTGACTGTTGTATGCGTTTTTATTATTTATTAGTCAACTTATTGAACGTCTTAAAGGTGCTACGAGGAACTTTTAAATATTTCTGAAACAGTCAAATTTTTCCCTCTGATGATCATAAATGACATGTAACAGCAAACGAGACCATCAGTGCAAAGAATGCTATTTTTTATATAGTTTTTCTTAATGCCTTTGTCATGGGTATACGCTCACCCAGGAACAACAGGTGGCGTAGTAAAAACACTACTGCTTTTGTCCAAAGGGGGGCGCAAGAATTAACACACACTGAAAGTTCCTCGTAGCACCTTTAAAAAGGAACAAGAAAAAAATAAAACACCAAGTTGAATCAGTTGTTAGACAGTGTGTGAATGTCGATAGTTAGCCTTCTATCGGTGTTTGAATGTGTGTGTGAATGGTAACGTGTAAATGGGAACAGGTCTCCGTTGAAAAAGAGTCTCCGGTCTCTATGGGATTTCCCTGTATAAATGAAGGTTAAAAAAATATATACAGTATATATGTATATTTCATACAATATAAAACACACAACAAGCAGTCTTGTACCTTTTCAAACACGGGAAGGTATCGGTCTTTGGCCTTGGTCTGAATGGCGTCCAGTTTGGCTTTTAGGTTGTCCGCGGCGGTGAAGGGAAGGATCATGATCATTTCCATCTGATCAATGAGTCCCTCTGAATACATGTTGATCCTGAAGGGAGAGCATTCTTTCATTTTCATTGACTCTTCATTTATACTCCAGATATCAATTGTGGTGTGTGTGTGTGTGTGTGTGTGTGTGTGTGTGTGTGTGTGTGTGTGTGTGTGTGTGTGTGTGTGCGTGTGCGTGTGCGTGTGCGTGCGTGTGCGTGTGCGTGTGTGTGTGTGTGCGTGTGTGTGTGTGTGTGTGTGCGTGTGCGTGTGCTTGTGTGTGTTAATGTGCATATGAGAAATGTTAGGACACATACATGACGCGCTCCTTGATGTCCTTCCCGTGGAGGTTGTACTTCTCAGCGATGTAGCTCAGAATGGCTTTGGTCTGGACGAGTTTCATCCCGTCGATCTCGACCATCGGAACCTGCTGGAACATGAGATCTCCATCTGCAAAGCGACGCAACGTAAACACACTTGTATCTACCCACTGGTGCATATCAATTTTTTATTTTTTTTAAAGATTACTTTCTGGGGAGTGCTCCTGTGGTGTAGTAGTGGATAGAGCGCGTACCATATCGGCTCCGGCCTTCGTTGCAGTGGTCGCGAGTTCAAATCCGACCCGTGGACCTTTAGTGCCATGTCATCCCCCCCCCCCCCCCCCCCCCCCCCCCTCTCTCTCTCTCTCTACCCCCCATTTCAACTCTGTACTATATAATAAAGCTTGAAAATGCCAAAAGATAATCTTAAAAAAATAAAATGTTGGGCATGTTCAAGCTTTATTAGACAGTACAGAGTTGAAATGGGGAGACAGAGAGAGAGAGAGAGAGAGAGAGGGGGGGGGGGGGGGGATGACCTGCAGTAAAGGTCCACGGGTCGGATTTGAACCTGCGACCACTGCAACGAAGGCCGGAGCCGATATGGTACACGCTCTATCCACTACACCACCGGAGCGCCCAGAGCCTATGCTCTATTGTTCAACCTAAAATGTTCAACCTTTGTATTGTTGTCTTTTCTAAAATGTGCTCAATGAATCAAGTCAAATCGTTTTACGTTGCTATTTATAACACAGGGCTTTTGTAGCCCACTATTGAGTTCACTGAGTGAGTGAGTGAGTGTGTGAGTGAGTGAGTGAGTGAGTGAGTGAGTGAGTGAGTGAGTGAGTGAGTGAGTGCGTGCATGCGTGAGTGAGTGAGTGAGTGCGTTTGTAGCCTACTATTGAGTTACTGAGTGAGTGAGTGAGTTTACTGAGTGAGTGAGTGAGTGAGTGAGTGAGTGAGTGAGTGAGTAAGTGAGTGCCTGCATGCGTGCGTTTGTAGCCTACTACTGAGTTTACTGAGTGAGTGAGTGAGTGAGTGAGTGAGTGAGTGAGTTTACTGAGTGAGTGAGTGAGTGAGTGAGTGAGTGAGTGAGTGAGTGAGTGAGTGAGTGAGTGAGTTTACTGAGTGAGTGAGTGAGTGAGTGAGTGAGTGAGTGAGTGAGTTTACTGAGTGAGTGAGTGAGTGAGTGAGTGAGTGAGTGAGTGAGTGCCTGCGTGCATGCGTGAGTGAGTGAGTGAGTGAGTGAGTGAGTGAGTGAGTGAGTGAGTGAGTGAGAGAGTGTTTTTGTAGCCTACTATAGAGTGTACTAACTAATTCACACAGCACTACACCACTCCCACAAGTGAAACATTAATTTACCGCCTTAACTTTGTAGCTGACTGGACTACAGGTCACAACGTGTTACAAGCACTCACACCTGACCTTACACATTGTTGCCTCCTACGCATGTTGCATCATGAAGTGGGTTGTGTGTGTGTGTGTGTGTGTGTGTGTGTGACTGTGAGAGAGGGAGAAAGAGATAAAGAAAGGGTGAGTGAGTGAGTGAGTGAGTGAGTGAGTGAGTGAGAGAGAGAGAGAGAGAGAGAGAGAGAGAGAGAGAGAGAGAGAGAGAGAGAGAGAGAGAGAGGTCTTTTATGAAACCAACTCACCACTGAGGAGTTTTAAATACTGCTCCCGTTTCAACAGATGTTCTTCTTCAAACTGTGGAAAGGAAATCACAGAGCAGATTTAGTGCAAGTTCAGCGGGTTATAGTTGAATAAAATCATTTTTGGGAGAATATTTAACTCCATTTAATTAAACTTCAGTATACTTCAGTGTTTGGTTTCCTTTTTTTTCCTTTTTTTTTAAAGATATTTTTGGGGCATTTTTTATGCTTTTATTGATAGTGTAGAGACAGAGTTGAAATGGGGCAGAGAGGGGAGTGACATGCAGAGAACGACCGCGGGCTGGAATCGAACCCGGGTCTGCTGCTGGCTGAGGCCCATGGGGGGGGGGGGGGGGGGGGAGACGGCGCCCTACCAACTGAGCTAAGGGTGCTCCCGGTTTCCCTTTTGACAAGAGATTTTATCCTCTGCTTCCGGCCCAGGGACTACAGATGAAAACATGACTGTGGTGCTGCTAATGAGCTGGGGATTGTCCCTGATACATAAACAAACACATAAACTACATCCGTATTCGCACGGTGATTCAAGTAGTTGAATGATTGTCTAGATAGATGCAGTTTATTCGTTTGTGATCGTTTGTGGGTTTTGATGTTTTTTGTTTTTGTTTTGTTTGCTTGGTAATTGAATTCTTTTCATATATATATATTTATATATTTTTTGTTTCTATGTAACCTGGAGAGGTCACTCGATAAGCGCATTCGGGTTTCTGACCTCTCCAGCACACACTCTTTTAGTCTTTACATGTGTTAATGTGTTTGTTGAGTGTGTGCAAATAAATAAATAAATATCACTTTTATTTGGTTGCCATTTTTGAATTACTACTGAAACAAACATTTTCATTTTAATGTGAGCATTGTGTGTGTTTTATATTGAAGAGCAGATTTAGGGCAAGTTAAGCAGGTTTTAGTCGCATAAAAGAAATTGTTTGGGAGTAGTGAACTGTAAGGATGGGGGGGGGGGGACACAGGGGTGTCTGAAAGTTATCCCCGGAGAGATAACCACTAAATCGCACAGGCGACTACAGGGGAGGGGGAGAAAACAAAAAGCACAAAGCTGTGAAGGGCCACACAGGCTACCTTTTAATATAGCAAACTAAAGCAGCTGAACGGATAGACAGAGTAAAACAGTTGACTTGCTAAACTAAACACAGAGCCTTTCACACTCAGAGACAACCTCTCACTACCTCTGAAGGTGAGACAATGAGCAGCACAGAGCCCTGGGGTCTCAGGTCACACACACGGACGGACGGACGGACACACACACACACACACACACACACACACACACACACACACACACACACACACACACACACACACACACACACACACACACACACACACACACACACACACACACACACACACACACACACACACACACACACACAGCACTGGGGTCTCAGGGCATATAAAACCTCTTCACATCTGGGCTCAATCAGCCAATCAGTGCACACACACCTGATTGCAGTGAGTGAATCAGTCACCCTTCTCACGGAGGCGACAGATTTCGTGCCCTCGCAGGGCTGAAATCTTCTGTGTCCTCACAGTGAACTGCATGTAATTAAACTAGAACTACATTCATATTTGCATAGTGATTCCAATAGGTTAGCTAGTTAGGTTAGCTAGTTAGGTTAGCTAGTTAGGTTAGCTAGTTAGGTTACCTAGTTACATGCTCACTGGCAGTGACTTGGGAGGGATTCTTTTGTGGGGTATTTTAAAATGTATTTTGTGGTTTGTTTTGACATACTGTAAGTGGCATGAGTTTGTTTTCATGTATTAGTTTCACACAACCTGTCTGTAACAACCTTTCACTTTGTGATACCGCAAAACTAAATAAAAAGATCTTGTTTGGAAAGTAGTTTTATTCCTTTTATTTGGTCGCCATTTTTAATGTAGTTTACGACTGAAACTACAAAAAAAAATTATTTTATTGTGTCCATTGTTTTTTTTTTTTTTTTTACATTGAACCCCCACTGACAAGAAAAATCCAGAATTGTTTTCCACCTAAAATGTGACATCTTATTGGCTGTTGGGACTGTCCATTCACTTTGGCACGACTTTGTTGGTGTGGAGTGTGTCAGGGAGGGACCATAGGGGAGGGACCAAAGAGAACAAGTGGAGCGGTTGAGGTATTTGGATTCGAATCTCTATCCCAAACAGCCATTTTCTCCCCAAATCCCCCACCCCAGCTTTAAGTCCTTGTGAAAAGTCCAGGTGGGATTGTTTTATTGCGGACAGGTTCAGATCTCGGGGCTATCAGAGTTATTTATTAACAGATGAAGGTCCAATTCAAATCTTACTTTGGTTAAAGCCACTACGAGTAACATGGCATGTTGGCGTCCCCTTTGGACAAAAGCGGTAGTATTTTTACGACGCCTGCTGTCGCAAAGCTGTTTTCTAGCTCGTGCCAGGCGTGCGAGTGTGAACTGAGAAGGGCGCAATATAGTGCATGTCCTTGTGTTGAAAGTGTGAGGACTCTTTTAGGCTCCGTGAGAGTGGTTTTGACACTGCATCAACTAATTTCACATTGTCGGGGAAATTCTATACTCCGACACATCTGTAATAGCAGACTAAACTCACAGCCCTTGCTGGCTATCTGGAGAAGGCCTGGGCCAAGAGAACAAAAAACACTTATAAATGAGATCTTTATGTTTGCTTTTCTTTTCTTTTCTTTTCTTTGCGTCTGTTTCCTTGTTGTCCTGCTGTGAACTGTGATCACCATGTACAGGAAGGGAATGTTATCATTTGAATTTGATACAGTTGTTGGTGTCTTATAATCCTGAAGGGGATGGGTCCTTGTTTGGACATGACACAATAATAAAAATTCATTCATTAATTCATTCATTCATTCACAGAGAATTTAAGGATTTAATTACATGATACAATAAGACAAAACAACAGAGTCACAGAGTAAAATGATACCTTGAACCTGCAGGGAGACAGCCCAGGGGGGACTGCCTGTTGAACAGTATTTTTAGAGACCCTTTTATGCCTCTTCAGGAGAGGGGGGGGGGGGGGTGTGAGTGGACTTTGGCCTCAGGGTCACAGGATAACACGATAAGTGACTCATTGTAGTCACTCACTAGATGTCTTCAAATAACCCAGTTACTTTGATTGACCCCAATAAACATTCCACAGTTAAATTAGAACAGTGGTTCTCAATTATTTTCTGTCATAGGGGACATCATTTTTTTCGCGCCCCCCTATACTACTGAGAACCTGTTAATATGTATTTATTTATCTGTACAAAACCACTGTATGAGTTTCTGGCACGAGCATTCTGCATACGATCACCTTATTATCAAATTAGATAACAAAAATTAGCTGGGATAACTTCTGCAGCAAAAAAATCAAAGTTCAGTTTATTAGCTCAATTTGTAACATTTAAACAAGACTGCTCAGTCTGTGTGAATCTCAGGACAGACAAAACAAGAGCAAATGATTCACTGAGGTTTGCATTTCATTCAAAACATTTTTAAACTGTAAACATAGTTAAGGTGGTGTTTTATTATTATTATAGGCCAATAGGCCTTCTGTGATGCGATAACCAATAATTCATTAATGTTATTATTAGTCTACTTGCTTAATTTCTTTTAAAATAGCCTACAGAGACACTTGGAGACACATGTGGACATTTCACAACCCAGGGGGGCGCGTCCCACCATTTGAGAAGCACTGGACTAGAGCAAGATTACAAGAGAGTAATTGTAGAAATACATTACTACAAATAATTCTGCCCTCACACACATGTGCACGGTCAATTTGATTTTAGTCAACTCAGTAGTTGGAACTACTTTTTCTAAGTAGCAACCAAACTACATTTCTACCTACGGTATCTTTGTACACATTCTTCCAGACATCTGGATCTTGGATCTGCAATAAATTCTGGCATTTTTTCTCAGACACGTGACTTTTCTGGATGATATTTTATTATATTTTCTCATGTGCATGGTCAATTTATTTTGTTTTGTTTACCCAAGTAGTTTGAAATGCTTTTTCAATTTTTCAAGATTTCTGCCTAGGGTAACTTTGTACACTTTCTTCCATTGTGTAGTCATTGGTTATAGTTTGCAAAGTTATTCGTTAAACTAGCTTCCATACCATAACACTTGCATAACAGACAGAAAACATTTAGAGAGAGAGAGAGAGAGAGAGATAGAGACCTTCTTCCAGTGTTAAGTCATTTGGTAGTTTGCAAAGTTATTCGTTAAACGAGCTTCCACAACGCTTGCATAAAAGACAAGCAAAAACATTCTATGCATACCACCACCACACCCACACCCTCCACTTACTTCCACTCCGGCAGCTGTCAGAAGCCAACGGACTGACTCCATTCTCCCCCTCCCATCGAAGTAGTGCAGCACAACTTTCCCAGCCATGATTATGTAGAATTTCAGGAAAATGTAATCCCAAAAAACTGCACAGAAACACACACAGCAAATAGGATTAAAGAATACAAAGGCATCTAAAGTTACAAACACAATGTTAACCAGTATATTGTAGCCTACAGTTGCTTTCTTACCGTGTTGTGCACTTGCCTCACGGGATAGCCAGAGTGAAGTGAGGTGCAGTGAACTTTGAGGCGTTATATAATATTGTGCCGTGGGGAGAAAAAAAAAACCGCGAAGGGAGGAAGCTGTGATTAGTTCTTGGGCGTGTGTTACGTTGCAAGATAATAGCCTCGTTCGACTAGGAGCCGTCTTGCTCAGACCTGCGCAACTGTGACGCGCGTCTTGCTGAGCGCACAACAAAAATGCTGCAAAAATGCTGTGCGCTCAGCAAGCCGAGCGTTATAATTGCGCAGGTCTGAGCAAGACGGCGACATCTCAAACGAGGCTAGTGGTTTCATGCATGGATAGTATACAGTGGCTTGCAAAAGTATTCTTACCCCTTGAACTTTTCCACATTTTGTCACGTAACAACCACACACGTACATTTATTTTATTTGGATTTTATGTGATAGACCAACACACAGTGGTGCTTCATTGTGAAGTGGAATAAAAATCTATTTTTTTATAAATAAAAAACTGAAAAATGTGGCGTGCTTAAAGACCTACTTCACCGGTTTGAATATGAAGGTGTATTGAATTCTGAGATCCTATGTAGAATAAATGTGCGAAAAAAATTGAAATCGGTTCATCCTAGCCTGAGAAAAGGCAGAAAGAGTGTTTTTTTTAACCCTATATTTCTCTTTCTCATGACATCACAGAAAGAGAAATATAGGGTTAAAAAAAAAACTTACTTTGTAAATATTACTGTGACGTCTTTTACTGTGACATCACAGTAATATTTACAAAGTACGTTTTTTTTAACCCTATATTTCTCTTTCTGTGATGTCACGAGAAAGAGAAATATAGGGTTAAAAAACACTCTTTCTGCCTTTTCTCAGGCTAGGATGAACCGATTTCAATTTTTTTTGCACATTTACTCTACATAGGAGGGGCTGAATACTTTTGCACGCCACACTTTTCAGTTTTTTATTTATAAAACAAATTGTAAATCATATTTCATTTTCATTCCACTTCACAATGATGCGCCACTGTGTGTTGGTCTATCACATAAAATCCCAATAAAATAAATGTACGTGTGTGGTTGTGACGTGACAAAATGTGGAAAATTTCAAGGGGTATGAATACTTTTGCAAGCCACTGTATGTTGGACCAAACTGGAGGTCGCAAATGATGTGACCATAGTGGGTTCAAGGGTTTACCTGTTAAGTAGAGTACGCCAAGTTAGTTGTTTATTTTGTCTTTTGTTTGTGTGTTCACTTTTTCAGTGTTTGTGTTCTTTAAAAAAATATATTAAAAAAAAAAGATGATTATATGGACGCATTTGGACTAATTTGTCCCTTTTCTGCATCAATTTATGACGGAAATTTCTGTATTTATGTAAAGAAAAAGACAGCAATCAGGTTAAAAATGTAGGTGACACAAATGTAATGGAATATAATGTAGTAGGCCTATTGCTTTCAACTATTTTATTATCCTGTATTGTTCAAAACTTTCTGTACATTCAAAACATACCACACGTGTTTCGGGATGTTTTCATTATGATTTTTTGGAGGAATAGCTAGCTGTCTGCATTCAGTTGCATTGAGAGGCTACTTCGAAGCTCAGAAACCACTGTTAAGATGGTACGGTCCACTTTAGGGGTGTCTGAAATCGTCGAGAAATATCTAGTAACATGTAAGAAGGATAGGCTATATAAATGTCTCTACCCCCTGAACTGTTATTTATTATGTAATTTGTAAGATGGGGATGTCTTTAATATATATTTAAGAGGACAGAGAAATTGAGAGAAACATATCCCCTGCTTCCCCCCTCGAAATCTACGGTTTTGGATTGGTTGGTTCCAGAGCCGTTGGAAAAGAAACGGCTCTGGTTGGTTCTTGAAGCTGTCTCATTAACATATTGCCGCTACGCATCATGGGAAAAATACTAACCGCTCACACTAAAAACACAAACAATAACGTATTTAACACTTCGTAAACAATAGTGTAGCTTTGTTTGTCTGCTGGAATGTTTTAAAGAATATGTTCAGTGTCAAATAAATATTTTAAAGTATAATTTTGTCATTAATTTTTTCGCTTAAAAATACAAATACATTATAACCCGTTCACTTAACACATACCGATACATACGTACAGATTCAACTGTTTTATACCGTCAAAGTGGAGGTCGGTAGCCTACATTTGGCGTATTTACACAGTTATTAACGTATTTAAGCTGACACCTTAACAGAAACCGCTTCTATTACAGACGCCCTATATAAAGCGCCACCTCCCATTTCTTCTATTGGATGTGAGGGCGATCTGGCTGCGACATCTGTCACCCCATTGATCGCTAGGAAATTGATTCGGCTGATCTGGCTGGCTAGGCGGGTGTCCCCTTCCTCCCTCACCGCTCCATGAGTGTCCGCTCCCGAGACCCCGCGCTCGGTGTTAGCAGACCAAGATTCCCCCCGGCTTCGGACGACGATCCATATCGGTGTACCAGTAGCTGCGCTCCCCTGCTAACAACCTCCAAACAAGCTCAAGGCCCATTTGTAGGCGAAACGTAGGGAAGTAAAAGCTCCACCAAACGTCAGACACATCCAATTGAGGCGCTGCACGTGGCAGTCTGCCTTCCTTTTAAGATTTTTATAATTAAATATTTTAAAGTGAATAACATTAAAGTACCTTTAGTTTAATTTAATTGTAAGTACGTTTACCCGAAAAAAATGTGTTTGATATTTATACTATGAGAAGTAGTGTATAGGCTACTGTCAAATACTTCCCTCTAGTTAATGTTTATTTGCGTAGGGACGTGCGTATAGCATAATATAATATCTTTATTTGTAATTGTACCAGGTGCCACACACCACCGCAAAACATGACAACGAAGTGATAATAACACACACATGGACATTTGTTTCAAAGTTTATAATATAAAAGAATAGGTGTCACCTTGTGTCCGTCAGTTCAGGCCATCAAAATTCTTGCATTTTCATTCTTAAATAAATTAACCAAATAGTTTAATGCTATATTGATAAATATAAGGATAATATATTTCCTACGGCACCTGAAGGCAGCACCATATAACAGAGAGTGGAGAGGCGGGATTACTAGGGGGATGGGTCGCTAGCTGATAAGAACAGGAAGGCAGACGCTTCGTTACAGTGGTAAATTACAATTATCATAAAACAAAACACGCCATTTCTCTCTGACGCTTACATTTCAAATTGATTCATTTTTATATTTTAGCGCAGTTGCAAGGTGAGTTGACGCTACATGACGCTAGCAAGCTTACGATAACACCCAGCTTAAATAAACTGACTTTCTATAATGGGAGCTAGCTAGCTTACGTGCCAGCTAACCCTGCTAGCTACTGTTGGTATCGTAAACGCAACTAAAACGTGCCTCGTGTCAAACCTTGGAGCTAATTCAGATTTGATGTGATATTGTTAAGTTTAGGGAAATGTAGCAATGGTGCAATTAAGTTGATCAATGCGTTGACAGACGTATAGTTGCACGCTACTAACCCCATTGCTAATCACGCTAGCTTTAGCTAGTTTGGCGTGTGGTGCACTTTCTCAGAGGCAGCTCAGTGCCACTGTTATTATGGCTCAGTGATATAATACTCACCAACTGTTAAAACAGGAAATATTGGGTTTTATATACTATCTACGGTTAAAACTTGCTTTCCAGTGCGCACGAGCTATACACGTACTATCTTAAATCTGCCAAACTCTACCTGTAACTGTTTTAATTGGGCTATATTGAACTTTCACCCATTTCATTTTAATTCCAGCCATTATACATCGCCGTCTAAAAGTTTAAATTGTTTTGTAAATGTATCAGCTTGTTGTGTATTTGATGTATCTGCATTGTATATTGTGTTGTTGTTTTTTATTTTGCATTTGTTTGACTCGACATCACTGTACATGAGGGTTTAGTAAAGGGGAAATTAATAATGGTTCAGTCAGTGCTATATAATAATCACCAACTGTTAAAGCAGGAACTGTTGGGTTCAAATTTGGCTTTCCAGTGCGCACGAGCTATACACGTAGTATAGAAGCTCCAATACTTTTAAACGAGCTACTCTGAGTTGTTATATGTGGCGTTAATTTACGTTCTTGTTCTTGAAGGTCGTAAATAAAAATTTGACAGGTTGATGGATGGGTGTGTGGGTGTGTGTCTGTGTGTCTGTGTGTCTGTGTGTCTGTGTTAAATATAGTTTGGATTAAGTAGTAAACGTTAAAAAAATATGTCTATGGGAATAAATTACTTTGCAATTAAAGGTGCAGTCAGCGAGAACACTTGTTGTCAAAATTACTTCAGTGAATATCTCCTCACAATCTGCTGGCAGTCTGTACTGTGTGTTGAATGAAAAAAAATCCAGTGTTTACACACAGCCTAGGCTCTGTAAATGGGCATTGTTTTGCTAGCTTATGGTGGGTCCCCTTTGTTTACATAGTTAAGTTACTGAAGAGGGTAATCACGCAGTTTCTAGGGTTAAGTGTCTTGCTCAAGGACACAATGGTAGAGATGGTGGGCACCGTAGATGTAAGAGCAGCCGCCCTAGTGTTGCATACCATTGTTTGCGCTGGTAACTGACCTGGTAACTGATTGTATGCACTGCAGTGTAGGGGTAGGTGCCCTCCGTAAGTAGTAAGTACTTATTATTGTATAAACATGTTCCTGTGTGTTTTGTCTCCTCTCTCTGCCTACTAATACTGATCTTGGTTTATAAAGCACTAAATGGTTTAGGGCCAAAATACATTACTGATCTGCTGATACGTTATGAGCCGTCCAGAGCCCTTAGGTCGTCTGGGACAGGTCTACTTACAGTCCCAAGAGTTAGGACTAAACAAGGAGAAGCAGCTTTTAGTTATTATGCACCAAAAATCTGGAACAAACTCCCAGAGAACTTGAGGTCTGCTGTAACTCTCAGCTCTTTTAAATCGAGTCTGAAGACTTTTTTGTTTCCATTTTAACCTGCAATTTTTATTTTATTCGCTTTTAAAGCAGCTACGAGTAACATTTAAATATCTTTTAAACAGCCTCATGTTTCCTCTGATAATCGTAAATTACCTTTAACAGCAAACGAGACCATCAGTGCAAAGAAAGACGTTTTTATATAGTTTGTATTACTGCTTTTGGTCTGGTCGCACACCCAGTCCGATTTTCGGTTCGCTCGTGCAAGCTCTATGGTCACATATCCGTATTGGTCGCAGATTTCAGTGTGGCGCAGCAACGTGAATTGAGAAGCCTATCCCTCCAGGTGAGGGAAGGGGAGCGGGAGCCTCGTTTGAGACAGTTATTTGTCGTCATAATGACTGATAACGGGGCTGAACCATCAAAGAAAAAATGCAATGAAGAAAAGCTAAAAGGGAGAGTGATATAGGGTACGGGCGGGAGGAGGGCGTTGCCAAGCAACGTGTATACAATTTCACGAGAGCGAAACTAGACTGCAGTGTTTACTCCTAAATGAATGAGCGGTTGGTACTAACACAAAGTTTGCTTTGCTTCACCATCATCAGATAACCATTATCTGAAATAGTCATTATTTACAACAACATAAACACATTACCTCATCGTGATCCATACTAACTGCCGTCTCTCGTTCATTCGCTTTCTGTGAGGAGTCGGACACGTAATCTTTCAGCTCCGTGAGAGAGAGTAGTTAGGTGACACTGCTGCATCAACTCATTGCAATCAGGTGTGTGTGGCAGTGACTGGCATTAGTTCATGCAGTGTCAAAACCACTCTCACAGAGCCGAAAAGAGTCCTCACACTTTCAACACACAGACATGCACTATATTGCTCCCTTCTCAGTTCACACTCGCGCGCCTGGCACGAGCTAGAAAACAGCTTTGCGACAGCGGGCGTCGTAAAAATACTACCGCTTTTGTCCAAAGGGGACGCCAACGTGCCATGTTACTCGTAGTGGCTTTAAATGTTTTATAATGTGTTTTATGTATTCTAATCTTGCCCCTGTAAAGCACTTTGAGTGGCCTTGTGTCTGAATTGTGCTATATAAATAAACTTGCCTTTCCTTGCCTGAAGGTGACTGCTAGTGATGATGACGATGCCGCATGTCGGCGCTGTGTTCGGAGCGATAGCCGGAGTGATGGCCATCCTGCTACACTCCTCCATCCACAAGATAGAAGAGGGACATCTCGCTGTTTACTACAGGTACAAACACACTGACCTTGGGCCGCTCCGGTGGTGTAGTGGATAGAGCGTGTACCATATCGGCTCCGGCCTTCCTTGCAGTGGTCGCGGGTTCAAATCTGACCCGTGGACCTTTACTGCATGTCACCCCCCCCTCTCTCTCTCTCCGTCTCCCCATTTCAACTGTACTGTCTAATAAAGCTTGGAAATGATAAAAAATGTATCTTTAAAAGACAAGCAAAGGCACTGACCCTTGAAGGAGCACTGTGCAGTTTCAGAGGAGGTTCATTTGTTTACATTCACAGAGCCTGCAGTTAGTTTACTAAACATATTTCCTCTACATGTAATTCTTAGTGTTGAATAATTCTATCATCATAAATCAAAACTTAATCATTTTGAGGAACCTGGAACCAAACACAAGACTAGATATGTTTGTAAACCAAACTGTGGGCCCTGCTGCTGTAAACAACAACAACAGTGAAACAGTGACTTTTCAGGAAGCTTTCTAACTTCAAACAGTGTTCCAGGGATCTACATTTCCCTGTGAGGAAAGTTTTGTTTATCCAGTTATGCAAATATATCTTAGCAAATGTTCACTTCTCTGACACACTCAAAGTTACACACTGCACCTTTAACATCTGTGCCTGACAGAAACAACAGACCCTTTGTACACTGCCCGTGAAATCAGGGAATATTCCGGCTTTTTTCCCCGCCTCGCCCTGTAGTAGATATCGGACTAACACGGAAAGGCGTATCGAAATAAATATGTAACCCAATGCTCCTTACACTGTTGCATCACACGTCCCTCTTATCATGCCTGGATGTGAATGAAGGAATGAGATCTTTATTAAAAACTATATATATATATAAAATAAATAATAACAAAAGGCATATACAAAAATATATTAAAAGCGTATTTCAGCATAACACAAACTAGGCCCGTTCGAATAGGGATAGGGCCTTTTGTTTTGGCCTTTTCTACCCCAACTCTTCACTAGCCTAGTTCTCCCAGACCATCGTACTTCATTTCATTTGTACAGAAGGTCTGGAATCGCTCAATTGACAAACGTTAACTCACTTGAAGGCGGATGTCTGTTGAAGTTTAAAACTATTGGATCTGCCCAGTGCCACTCTGGATCTGCCAAACAACCATGTCATGCGCCGGCTTCTGAGCCACTCCTTCTGTCCGCTGATTGGACCGGCAGAAAACTGTCCCGAGAAAACCTAAGAATATACCGCAGCCCCAGACTGACTACTGAAGGGAAATGAAAATTGAGCGGCAGTAGTAGGCGGGCGGTGCCAGGCTAATTCTTCACCGTAAATAAGTGCAAAATCCAGTAAAATAAGCTAAACAGATCATTTTTGGATAATACAAAAGATTATTCCAATCAAGCTATGAGGAATGCTGTGTGGAAATTAACACACTCGTCGGCTTTGCTTGGTCCAGTGTTAATGCACAAAGCCAGTATTTTGGCAGATTGTGCTTCCTTCAGTATGCCTGAATAGCTGTGTAAAAGGGGCCTTGCTTATGTACTAAGAATGAATGGCATTTTGTTATTTTTCAAGATCACTATTTATATTTAGTTACATATAGCCTACAGCTCTGGAAAAAATGAAGAGACCAGTCTGGATTTTTCTCAAATCTTCATATCTACATTACTTATTGAAAATGCTCTTAATGAAAACAAATTTATAATTTGGTGGAAATGTTGTCAGTAGTTTATATTATAAAACCAAAATGTTCATTGTACTCAAACATATGCCTCTAAAGAGTAAAACGAGAGACACTGAACATTTGGACTGGTCTCTTAATTTTTTCCAGAGCTGTATATACTACATATATAGTGTGTATATGGAAATGTTATCTTGGGATTTGTATGCTCCAAAAACATAACTCCACCTTCATAAATGACTGTGACATCTAGGTAAACAGCCTGTTAAATATAATCTGATGTTAAGAGACCAAACGTACAGACTGAATCATTTGCTTGCGTTTGTTTTAGGGGCGGGGCGTTGCTGACGGCTCCAAATGGTCCTGGATACCACATTATGATGCCTTTCATCACCACATTCAGATCGGTGCAGGTAAAACTTTCAACCTATCATTTTTTAAGATTATTTTTTTGGCATTTCTATGTTCATTTTACGTCTATTTTAATGTGAAGAAAAAAACTACAGAAAGAAACTACAGGAAGAAACTACAGGAAGAAACTACAGGAAGAAACTACAGGAAGAAACTACAGGAAGCAGATGGCTGACTAAGGGAACTCGTTTGGTCCAAAAGTACTCAATGAGAGAGAGAGAGAGAGAGAGAGAGAGAGAGAGAGAGAGAGAGAGAGAGAGAGAGAGAGAGAGAGAA
>OX442358.1:30011489-30018989 GCA_949357725.1 Hyperoplus immaculatus | reverse complement strand
CTATCTCTCCGGCCGCATTCAAAACAATCCGTTTCACTGTCTCCTCAGGCACTGTGAAGTTCAGCTTGGAAAACACCTTCCTGTCCACAGAGGGAGAGAAATATATATATATAAAATGAATTCAGAAAACAAAACTAAACAGATGTGTCTGACTCACAAAACTCGCCATAATGGGAATAGCAGATGGAAAGTTTAATAATAATAATAATAATAATAATAATAATAATAATAATAATAATAATAATAATAATAATTTATATTAATCCTGTCCACAGAGAGGGAGAAAATATATACCTGTATATATAAAATGAATTCAAAAAACCAAACTAAACAGATGTGTCTGACTCACAAAACTCGCCATAATGGGAACAGCAGATTGAAAGTTTAATAATAACAACAACAACAACAACAACAATAATAATAATAATAATAATACTAATAATAATAATAATAATAATAATAATAATAATAATAATACTTTATATTAATCCTGTCCATGAATGAGGAGAAATGCATTGAAAAAAATAAAAAATATAAAATAAATTATAAAAACTAGACTAAACTGATGTTTCTGACTCACACATTTGCTCATAATGGGAACAGCACATTGAAAGGTGGAGTCAAGAATTCTGGAGAACGCTTGTTTTCAAAATCCCCTTTTGTCAAGGTCAGTGAATATCTCCTCATGATCCACTACCTGTCCGTACTGTGTGTGTGTGCTGAAAAAAAATCCAGTGTTTATACACAGCCTAGGCTCTGTAAACTGGAATGTAATCTAATGGAATTTAAACAAAGGGGGGGCCACCATAGCTGAAAACATGCCCATTTACAGAGCCTAGGCTGTGTATTAACACTGGGTTTGTTTCTTCAGCACAAACACACTGGGTACAGGTGGTCTATCGTGAGATATTCTCTGGTTTGACATTAAGTGATTTGGACTACAAGGGGTTTTCCAGAATAACTGATTCAAACTGAAAAAGAACAGATGTTTCTGAATGTCTGAAAAATGTCATCATAATAGGAACAGCAGATTGAGAGGTGGAGTCAGTGATTCTGGAGAACGCTTGTTGTCAAAATCACTTTTTGTCAAGATCAGTGAATATCTCCTCACGATCCGCTACCTGTCTGTACTGTGTGTGCGCTGAAATAAAAAAATCTGAGGTTAATACACAGCTTAAAGCGGACCTATGATGCTTTTTGACTTTTATGACCTATAAACGTTGTTATGATGATTCATAGTCATGCTTAACCATACTAAATTATCAAATAATGACTTACATGCATTTCGACGTATTCCCTGCTGACCGTCTGGGGTGTCTGTGCAGAGCACTAAACACTATTCTAGCCAGTCGAGAAGTCACGTGTTCAAAGCGGTCTACCCTTCCGTAACTTTGTGACGTCGCATGTAACTTTGTGAAGTCACCACGCGGATGTTTCCATCTATGGTAATGCTGTCACTTCCCTGTTCGCGTCTGCCTCGCGCCCTTATAGGTCCATGCTCGCGCTTCCCGCCACTGAAAGTGTTCCGGAAGGAAGGTAACCAATCACAACGGAGTGGGGTTTGCAGGAGGGGGGGGAGGCGAGCGGAGATGGCCGATCACAGGCGGAGGGAGCGGAGATTGCCGAAGCACACACACTCAAGTGTTGACAGGATGTGCTGGATCGCCAAAATAAGAGAAAGAGCTTCCTGAAAATCTACATAGTTTTTTGTGATGTGATTCGTGTCAGGTTGCTCTATAGCAGTGTAAAACAAGAAATTAAGACCAGAAAAGTAGTATAATAGGTCCTCTTTAAAGGTGCAGTGTGTAACATGACATCATCAAGAAAGTTCTACAAAGTTCTAGAATGCAACGCTCCCTGGGTAACCCCAACTCTTTAGAATAATAACAGAAGCTACAGTGGCCTTCAAGGACAAGAACAATTCTAAATTTTAAACAATGCACCTGATGACATTCCAACTATGACACTTTCAAGATGGCGGCACTAAGCCTTGGTCCAAAATATGCAGAAATTTGGACATACATGAGACCCTTTCTAAGGGAAAAAATAATAATTCAAAAAAAAATTTTCAGCTATTATGCACTAAATTAAATGTACTTATGGATATTATAATTACTTTCTACAAAATCTGCTAGGAAATAAAACCCAAAATTCTACACACTGCAGGTTTAAGCTCTGTAAATAGGTACTGTATGTTGCTAGCTATATATGGTCGGACTCTTTGTTTACATACACTTTGTTAACATACCAGCTTACAGAGCCTAGGCTGTGTATTAACACTGGATTCGTTTTCAGCGCGTACACAGAACAGACAGGTAGAGGATGGTGAGGAGATATTCACTGAGTGATTTTGACAAAAAGTGACTTCAACAACAAGCGTTCTCCAGAATCACTGACTGCACCTCAAACTGAAAATGCAGTCATATCCAAAACAAATACATGAAAAACTAACCAAACCAGATGTTCCCTCTCTCTCTCTCTCTCTCTCTCTCTCTCTCTCTCTCTCTGTCTCTCTCTGTCTCTCTCTCTCTCTGTCTCTCTCTCTCTCTCTGTCTCTCTGTCTCTGTCTCTCTGTCTCTCTCTCTGTCTCTCTCTCTCTCTCTCTCTCTGTCTCTCTCTCTCTCTCTCTCTCTCTCTCTCTCTCTCTGTCTCCCCATTTCAACTCTGTCTGTCCTATCTAATGAAGCTTGAAAATGCCAAAAAAAATATCTTAAATAGTAACAAGTATTAGTAATAGTAAAAGCACATTGAAAGTGATTTAACTGGAGCTGACAGACTCCATAGGGGCCTGTGTGTGTGTGTGTGTGTGTGTGTGTGTGTGTGTGTGTGTGTGTGTGTTTTACAGGGAAGAGCCATAACTCTCTCTGTCTGGCAGTGAGCCATAGATCAGAGGAGGAGTGGGAGTGTGTTGGACTGGTTCTCACAGCAGCCACACACACACAGAGGCCCACTGGCTCTGCTAGACTAATGTTCTAGTTTCAGTGTCTGTAGCAAAATGTTACTGACAGAGATATAGCTGTTATTCAGATGGTTAGATATCCCAAAGTGCTTTACAATGTGCTTAGAAAAGAAAAGCATACTAAATGTGCATATATTAACTTTTAATTAAATACTTTTAAATTAAAGGTGCAGTGTGTAATATGACATCATCAAGAAAGTTCTACAAAGTTCTAGAATGCAACGCTCCCTGGGTAACCCCGCCCCTTTAGAATAATAACAGAAGCTACAGTGGCCTTCAAGGACAAGAACAATTCTAAATTATAAACAATGCACTTGATGACATTCCAACTATGACATTTTCAACATTGCAGTGCCAATGCCTTGGTCCAAGGTATGGAGAAATATGGACATATATGAGACCCTTTCTAAGGGGAAAAAAAATATTCAAAACATTTTTTTCAGCTATTATGCACTAAATTAAACGTACTTATGGATATTATAATTATTTTCTACAAACTCTGCTAGGGAATAAAACACAACATTCTACACACTGCACCTTTAAATGAAATACATTAAAGATCACAGCAGACACACAGAGGCCCAGGGCTCTGCTCAACTAATGTTCTAGTTTCAGTGTTTGTAGCAAAATGTTACTGCGCTTTTCTAATGTCTATTCTACGCTCAATGCATTTTAATCTTGATGTATTTCATGCCCCTGTAAAGCACTTTGAATGGCCTTGTGTCTGAATTGTGCTATAGAGATAAACTTGCCTATAGCCTTGAAGAGCAATAGCTGTTATTCAGATGGTTAGATAGCAAATTGGGCGGGTCACATTTTGTGTTGTTTAGTTAGATCCTACTAAAGACTTTTAAAGATAACATAATTTTTTATTACCAATAATAAAGGCCGGATTTTAGAATTATGCCTGTGACTTCTAAAGGATCTGTAAGGCTTTGTGACCGCTGCACTGCCTATGCTTAGCTGTAACTTTACCTTCATTGCATGCAACCAAGTTAATTGTAGCCCCTGTGTGTGTGTGTGTGTGTGTGTGTGTGTGTGTGTGTGTGTGTGTGTCTTTGTGTGTGTGTGTCTTTGTGTCTGTGCCCCTGGGTGTGTGTGTCTGTGTCTGTGCGCCCGTGTGTGCGCGTGTTTATGTACGTGTGTGTGTGTGTGTGTGCGCCCCAGTGTCTGTGCGCCTGTGTGTGTGTCTTTGTGTCTGTGCCCCTGTGTGTGTGTGTGTCTTTGCCCCTGTGTGTGTGTGTGTCTGTGTCTGTGCACCCGTGTGTGCGCGTGTTTATGTACGTGTGTGTTTGTGTGTGTGTGTGTGTGTGTGTGTGTGTGTGTGTGTGTGTGTGTGTGTGTGTGTGTGTGTGTGTGTGTGTTTGTCAATCAATTTAAACCCAACCAAACAAACACAGTGCTCTTATTTCTTGCCTGTTGAGGAGGCTCCAGTTACTGAGCTTCTGCTGTGTGGAGTTAGCAGGGATGTAGTTGTGCAGGTCAACCAGCTTTGGGAAGAAATGTTTCACCAGCTCAGCGGCCATGACTACAAACAGACAGAGAGACAGACAGACAGACAGACAGACAGACAGACAGACAGACAGGGGGGGTAGGCAGAGACAGACAGACAGACAGATAGATAGATAGATAGATAGATAGATAGATAGATAGATAGATAGATAGATAGATAGATAGATAGATAGATAGATAGATAGATAGACAGACAGACAGGGGGGTAGGCAGAGAGACAGACAGATGGACAGACACACACACACACACACACACACACACACACACACACACACACACAGGTAGACAGACAGGGGTGGGGGGGGGGGTAGGCAGAGAGGAGATGGTCAGTGCACAAGCAAATACAGCAACATGTAGGCTATGATATCATATTGTTAACTAACGGGCTAAGTGACTTTAAAAATAGGCCTATAGCTCTAGAACAATTTGGCATCAATGCACTTTAACAAAGTCCATTTGGCTTTTACCCCACCAGGTTATTCATTTGAGGCCATTATGAAGGAGCAACGGAGACATTAGAATAAGAATATTGTAGGCTAATAATAATCATACATACAACACAATAAATATAGCTAAAAAATTCACTTTATACGGGCTAATAGCCTATAGTAACTATACCTCCGTCGCTGAAGTCTCGTGTGATGTGTCTCTTGGGTCGGGACAGCGGGATCTTGTCTATCCACGCGTACAGATCCTGCAGCTCCTCTTCGTTCAGTTCTCGTTGCATTATTTCCTAAAGCGAAACATCAGCTTGTGGAAAGTTTGGTTTGATTTTACTGAGGCTAGCTGGTTAGCTTTAGCTTCTACCCTCAAACACTCCACAACAGGTTGTTTGAGGCGTTGCTAGGCGACCTCTATGGCAACGCTCTTAGGACAAGGCTCCGTCCCGATGGAAAAATAAAATGGAGAAAAATTAGTGAGTTAAATATTGTAAATACACCGTAAACTGTGTGATTTAAGCACTATTCAGGCTCCCATCAAGGTCTTAAAATAAATAGGGATACTTAGTTTGTTTGCTATTGTGTTTTCAAATGTAGATTTGGTCTAAAAATGTATTTTATTTTTTTTACGTTGCAATACAAATTTATTTCCTCAATTAGGCAACGGTCTTTTAAACTAGAAGTTGCTTGCAAACAACATAAAAATAAAAATACAGTTTATCACAATTCACATTTATTACACAGACCCATTATTTAGGCCTATTTCTGGATGATGACCCAGTTGCTATGTGAGTAACAGACTGTTGCTATGGACCCACAACCACACATTTTTTTTTATAAACTTTATTTGAGATGTGCAACTTGAACATGGCAACATTAACATTTCTGCAATAATCAATCAATCAATACAATACAATACGATTAGATAGCCACAGCACGGAATAAGTTTACATTCAGATACACAGACCAACGGACGGACATTTTTGCAAAAGCCTAAAAAATCCCTTGAGTTATGAGCAACGTTTAGGCCATCATTAAGTCAACATACACATACAAAATGTGTAACAATGCACTTAGACTAGTTAGTACAAGAACAGGTCATAACCGTTGTGCTATGTCCTCAATTTAAAAATCTATAAAGTGCCCAAGTTCGTGCAACATTTTAAAAAATCCCTTAACAACATTGTTTCTCTTGAAAAAGCCGTACCAAAAAGCATTTAAGTATTTAGGAGTAACAGTCGATAAAACAGTAAAAGCACTAAATGTGCACTCGCCTCACAACGTGTTCACATATCCAAGGATCAAGGCAGAAAGACATTTCCCTTAAAATGAGACACTGCAGGCACTGGTCAATGTTCAGATTTTTTTTGTCTATTTATCTTCCATAACATGTCTTCTTTCATAGGCTACTAGTATAAATAAATGGTCCACAATGTACATTTAGGTGTTTATTTGACTAAACCTTGTCTGTTTGCGTCTGTATATTTCTCCTGTACAACCATCTTTAACGGCCATTATCTCAACATAAATATTTTTCCATTCTCTGAACCAGAAATCTCAACTTCTAAAGCACTTACATCAACTAAACTTTCCATAATCATTGAAAAAATTATTGAATGATTGAGAAGATGAAATAGGCTTTATCCATATATGTTCTCTGTAAAACTTTGGACATTAATTTGTTGTAAAAATGTAATAATGGCTTTTTCCAACATCAAGATTTGTTTTTTGTTTTTAAAGAGATGCAAATGTATGGCTAAGTAGTTAGATATTACCAAATTTGCATATTTTTTTCAAATATTTCTAAAACAGTTGTCATACAAAAAACAATTGTGTCACTGTGAGTAATCAACTGGCGAAGTTCTATTACCATATCATTATTTATTGATATTTCAGGTCTCCCTTGCAAAAGAGTCTTCGGTCTCAATGGGATTTACCTGTATAAATAAAGGTTAAGAAAAAATGATAAGTTAAAAATGTCGCCCTATTCACCTGCAGTGTCTCGCCTTTAAAAAAAGCAACAGAAAAAACACATAAACAAATAATAATTAAAATCATGATGGCAGTGCAGCCATTGGTCAATTAAACATCACAGACGATCGGGTCTGTCAATCAGGTCTTCAGTTTCTCATCAACACACTGAAGTCTTTACATAAACAAAGACACAGACGCTGTTTAATCCTCAGGCTATCAGTGGCTCTGGTTTCACCGGAATACCTTGATCTATACACACACACACACACACACACTCACGCACACACACACACACACACACACTCACACACACACACACACACACACACACACACACTCACTCACTCACTCACTCACTCACTCACGCACGCACGCACGCACACACTCACTCACTCAGTCACTCACTCACTCACTCACGCACGCACGCACGCACACACGCACGCACTCACTCACTCACACACTGGTTTCCACTTTAAGAGGTCTTAATCCGGACTGAGAGTGTTTTCTCTGTCTCTCTCTGTGTGTGTGACGGCGGTCAGTTTCGCCTGTCAGTGTTTTCATCAGGATGGGTCAGTCTCCCTCTGTCATCTGGGACGGCCTGGAGGCATCAGGGCC
>OX442358.1:30003989-30006489 GCA_949357725.1 Hyperoplus immaculatus | reverse complement strand
CCCCCCACCCCCCCCCTCCCCCCAAATGAATTGTTTTTTTTTAATTGTTTTCATTTTGTTGTTTATTTATTTATTTTTTGTATGTCCTTGTTGTGATGGTGCAGGTGTGTGTTGTATATAACAAATGGATAAAACGACAATTCATTTATTGTGAAAAAAAAAAATATATATATTACATCTCTGTGAACAACACAGTGTAGGGGTGAATGGACACAGTCACGTGGCATTGGTGGTTAATAGCACAGCATGAGTTTTACCTTCAGGCAGCTCTGACTGCTTCACGTCACAGTAAGGAGGGGCCCAGCCTGGGGAACAGTGGCATTTACCCTCATGGTTACAGACCTGAAAGAGAATCACACTTAAAGTTTGTTATAGTGTCATGATAGAAAAGTATAAGGGCCAAGAGAGAGAGAAAAATGAGAAAAGGATTTTTTTTATTATGAAAAAAAGACGACATTTGGAGAATAAAGTGGACAGTTCAAGACTACGGTAAAGTTGGAAAGATAATGACAGATTCAACTTTCCAGGATCAATAACTCATAAGCAAAACGTTATTAAAACACAAACGATGCATCTTTGCTACAATCTAATTTTTATTGAAACCACACACTAATAACTTTTTTTCTTTTAACCTTTATTTCTACAGGTAAATCCCATTGAGTCCGAAGACTCTTTTACAAGCGAGCCCTGTCCCCATTCCCACGTTACCATTCACACACACATTCATACACCGATAGCAGCAGGCTAACTATCGACATTCACACAAGGCAAGGTGGGTTAAGTGTCTTGCCCAAGGACACAACAACTATGACACAGGTGGCATGGCGGGAATCGAACCTCCAACCCTTTGATCATCGGCCGACCCGCTCTACCAACTGAGACACAGTCGCCCCAAATAACTGCACTGCACTGTATCAGAGTGAAGGTTTTGATTATTTCATGGTATTCTCCTCAGTTATTATTATAGAGTTATTAATACCAGAAGTTCAAATCTGTCTTAACATCTTTCCAACTTAACCTCAGACTTGAACTGTCACGTTTTATTCTCGACATTGGATTTTGTGTTTTTTCCTCAAAGTGCACACAGCGCTCTGAATGGCTGTGACTCGAGGTCAACAGGAGTCTCACCCCGCGGTTGTTGCATTTGGCAGAGCAGTCCTTTGGTCCGTACACTTTTATGCTCTTCATGTCTTGACAGCGTTGGTTGTAGCAAACCTGAAAGACAGTTGAAATTCAAAACTCTAATTCAAATTCAAAACCAGGCAATTCTAGGCAACTAGCCGTACTGCAACATCTAACAGAGCGGAGGTTGTAGTTCAGAAAGAATTTTTTTTTCAAAATATCGATTTCTGGAGTTGGAAATTGATAAAGATATCAAGAAAATAAATAACACGATAAATTACCGTATGAATTTTTTGGCACACCCCGAATTTTCGAGAACATTAAATTCACCAATTAGTTTTTGTTGTGTTCATGCTAGCTGCTAACATCAACACAATAGGCATTTTTCTCACCATTCCTTGTCCACACTTGGTCCCAGTCGACACCAGGCCCGAAATTTGTACAGACATCACCAAAATAAGTATCACAATATATTTCTGTATCGATTTCTATAGCACACCCCTAATTCTGAGTACATTACATTTACCGATTTGAAGGTTTTTGTAGATGCTATAGCTTCTAACAGCTACAAAACCTAAAAACGAAACCTAAAAACGCATCTTTAAAAAAAAAGCTTTTTGCTAAATGTGTTTTATAGGCTGGCATATTAATACTTTTTAACTGTATTTATCCTCATTGACTTTGACTTTATCGTATTTCTTTTACTTCTCTGTAGCACTTTGAGATTCCTGCAATATAAAGCGCAATACAAATAAAATGTATTATTATTATTATTATTATTATTATTATTATTATTATTATTATTATTATTATTATTATTATTGTTGTTGTTCATGCTCACCATTCCTTGCCCACACTTGGTCCCCGTGGGCACCAGGCCGAGGTCAGAGGGATAGTTATCCTCCGGGTTCAGCGTCGCCTCGTTGCAGATTTCTCCGTTTCCGATTTTATAGAAAGATTTCCTGGAAGTCACGGGAAACTCCCAGCCGCCGGAGCAGAACAACGTACCACACGACTGGTCTCTGTGAACACAACACAGAAAACATAGGCCAACAACACCGCAATGTTATTATGCAAAAAAACAGTCAGACTCCATTGGAAATTGCGAATGTTTAATCAACCAATTTTCATAACTGCTCTTAAGTATTGAACTTGTATTGTGTCTTGTGTGTTAAGTTGTATCTATGTACTGCTGTCCATCGTGGCCAGGTCTCTCTTCCAAAAGAGATTTTAATCTTAATGCGACAAACCAGGTTAAATAATGGATATAATCATAATAATAATAATAATAATAATAATGATAATAATAATAATAATAATAATGATAATAATAATAATAATAATAATAATAATAATAATAATAATAATAATAATAATA
>OX442358.1:29993989-29998989 GCA_949357725.1 Hyperoplus immaculatus | reverse complement strand
GGGGAGTCGAGCAGACAGGGGGGGTCCACCTGCTCCAGGAACCGGCTCAGCTGATCACCACTGCAGCTACTGAACCGCTCTGGGAACACAAAGCTGGGAGGAGAAAAGATTTCCACTTGTAATTGGAGAGAAACAGAGTTGAAATGGGGAGACAGAGAGAGAGAGGGGGGGTGGCTAATAAGCAGTAAAGGTCCACGGGTCAGATTTGAACCAGCAACCACGGATTGAGTCCACATGGTACGCGATCTACCCACTACGCCACCGGAGCGCCCCGCTTTCTTGTCATTTAACAAGAGACTGATTCAAGAGTTGTATTTTGTTAGTTTAATGTGATGACCATATTCAAATCCCAACATGTTGGGGCAGGACCAATAACGTAGTTCCGATTGGTCAGAATGTTCATGTGGGGGAAAAACTACAGGAAGAAACTACAGGAAGTAAATCGTCTTCCTCATTCCATAATGCATAGCGTAGATGGTATACGGTCTTGGTACGATAGTTGTGTTCACATTTGCGTAAACAAACTGCTGCAAAAGTAAAAGAGAACCAGAGTTTGTTTCAATCGAACCAAACACAAACGCAAACACACACACACCCACACACACACACACACACAAAGCTCACCCGACACTCTCAGCCATGATGCAGCCTTTCTTGGAGGTAGAGGAGCCGCAGACACAGCCCTCAGAGTCGTGGGACAGTCCCAGGTTGTGACCCATCTCATGAGCGATGGTAGAGGCCACTCCTATTGGGTTACTGTTATGGTCCTGGAGACAAGGGTAGAGTAGATAAACAACTGAAATCAACTTTACACGATTCCAATTCATTTCCGTTAAGTTTCAAATTGTTTTACTCCGTGTTACAACCAGGGTTCCCACACATCTTTACAAAAACATTTTCATAACTTTTCTGAGACGTTTCCAAGGTTCTGGAGACAAAGGGAAAGCAGGGGAAAACTGTAATCAACTTAACACAAATTTTTTATTTCCAAAAATTTTTCTCAGAAAGTTTTACATGTCGTACAACCAGGGTTCCCAAACATTGTTACAAATTATTTTTTTCCCAAGACTTGTTCCAAGACATTTGACCCCATTTCCTTAACCGTATTAAAGTAGCTTCAAGTCGTAAAGCCTGTTTAAGGTTGATGCGTGTTACAACAAAAAAGTTTATTTACCTCATTGACGGCCCCAGAGTTAGAGGTACACATTGAGTTGGTGTTGGCTAAGCCGACTGTGGAGCCTTCGAAATCCACCCCTCTGAGGAGGAGAAAAGTAAATTCATTGGAAAAATGGAAGCTCAAACCACTTTACATATCATCCAAGCGCTGTCATATAGAAAAGGGGGTTAAAGCTATAGTGCGTAACTTCTTCATAGAAATTAATGTCTGTTATATTCAAGCCATCGCCAAATGAGTTGACACAAAGTTGATCAAGCCTCTTATCAGCTCCACAAAACTCTCTCTGTATTTCTCAGTATGGCAGCGTTTACAAACTGGTGTTCACCCCCCCCCCCCCCCCACACCCTGACACTGGTGCAGGAGCTCAGAAAAATCTCCAAGAAGAGCCCAAGAAAAGTTTAAATTGTTGATTCTACTGCTAAGAAAAAACCTGGACGTACTGCAGAAGGTATAAAATCCATAGGCGATCACAGAAGGCTTTACCTCTTGTAGATGCACCGACAGCGTTGTTGTAATTACTCAAAATTCCTCATGGGGGGCATCAGGCGTTACGCATTATAGCTTTAAAAAGACACTCTCCCTGTGTTCCGAATCGCATACTTTCTACTATTAGGTATGGTAGAAAAAAGATTTAGGATGTCCCGTACGTCCGGCCAACATTTTCTGTGTTGAAATCAGCATCCTATTTGGGCGATTCTGACCCACAATCCAGTGGGCACCTGAAGTGACATCACATCAACGGAACCTCCATATGAAAACAAACGGGGATGCGACGGATATAAAAGCAAGAGGCAAGATCAAGGCGCAATGTTATGATGAAATAAATAAGTAAACGTATGTCCCAATAGTATGCCTACTGCATCCTAACTAGATTATTTTCATGGTCGGATGTAGAATAGAAAAAAGAAAAAGTATGTGATTCGGAACGCAGGTTTTGTCTTACGTGATGAACTGTGCGTTGTCATGCTTGGTCCTTGGCAACAGGCTCTTCTGTCTCCACTCCAGGAATCGTGCGAGTGTTACCTCTGCTTTGGCGCTGACTTCCATCTGATCTCTGTACGACCAAATATCCAGACCGACCAACATCACACGCACTCCCTCGGCACGGTACAGCTGGAATAAATATGACACGATATTATTGTGACTGCCAGATAGTCATTGTCATTGTCAGATAGGGATTCAGTTCCCGCTAGATAATTTTTGATTGTGTTCAGTTGAAACAAGCTGACGTAAATTCTAGAAAGAGGGCCTTTACGTAGGTGTTGGTTTTGTCTAAATGTTTAGAAATTTATATTAACTAATGTGGCAAAAGCTGTGCAATAGCCCTGCTTATAGGCAAATTAAAATGGATCCAGTTTCAAGTGTGTTGTACTGGTGAAAAGAAAATTACCCAAAAACTGAATAAACCTTTCTGAATGTGAAGGAGCCATGTTAAGAAATCCTCCTCATAACCAATGGACATAATGTTATCACCGGAAACACCACCGTTTATAGAGAGGAATGTCTGTGTGTGTGTGTGATACGTGTGTGTGTGTGTGTGTGTGTTTGTGTCTGTGTGTGTTTGTGTGTGTGATATGTGTGTGTGTGTGTGTGTGTGTGTGTGTGTGTGTGTGTGTGTGTGATACGTGTGAGAATATTCCGCCTAGGTGTGAAGACTCACAGTTAAAGTTAGATTTTTTCACAGTGAGAGAACGTTTCCTTCATTTTTATTGGTCAGATTCCAGTCATTAAAGACACACACACACACACACACACACACACACACACACACTCTCACACACACACACACACACTCACACTCACACACACACACTCACACTCACACTCACACACACACACACACACTAAATGCCTAAATTACCAGTAATAATATAATAATTGTCCAAATTGAAAACAATTATTCTATTTTAAGCTTTTGTGCTCATGCCTTTATTTAACAGTCCTGGCAAAGTTGTTCCCCCCCAAGAGCAGTGGATTTTTTGTGGTTGAATCATTTTAGGCAGTGTTCTGCTTCACTCATTTGATCTGAATGTTTCAATAGTTCTTGTCTCTCTGTCAGCTTGTTATGTATTTGCATTGTGTGTGTGTGTGTGTGTGTGTGTGTGTGTGTATTGTTATTTTACTCGACATCATTGTAAATGAGAGTCAGACCCTTCCATTGATCTTTCGAGGATAAAAAAATGATAATAATTGAGATTAAGACCAAACAAACCATCGTACCTTGTCGACGTGGTTTGCTACCTCCATCACTCTGGCCTCCACCGCCCTCTTACTGCCAAACTTCTTATACTGGAAAAATAAGTATGATTTCAGTCAGTGAAACAATCGGCAGCATTTGAGCCCTAGAAGATAATCAATAGACTTCTTAAAGGTGCAGTGTGTAACATTATAAGTAATTAATTACCTAAAATCAATATCCTCATTCATAAATATGTCCTCATTGGTGTAAAATCACCTCTGCCAATAATCTGAATTATCCTCCTGAGCGGAGAATTACAAATATTAATGTTACATTTTGTACATTGAGAGGGCAAGTCGTATGGAGGCATCCATGTTTTTGGAATGTCATCAGGTGTATTGTTTAGAATGTAGAATTGTTCTTGTCCTTGAAGGCCACTGTAGCTTCTGTTATTATTCGAAAGGGTTGGGGTTACCCGGGGAGCGTTGCATTCTAGAACTTTCTCGATGATGTCATATTACACAGTGTCCCTTTAAAGGTGGAGACAGTGATTCTGGAAAATGTATTTTGTCAAAATCACTTTTTATCAAAATCAGTGAATATCTCCTCACAATTCCCTACCTGTGTGTGCACTGAAAAAATACTGGTATTACAGCCTATACAGTATAATGTACAGCCTAGGCTCTGTAAACTGGCATGTTAACAAAGGGGCCACCGTAGCTAGCATCATGCCTATTTACAGAGCCTAGGCTGTATAGTAACACTTTTTTCCCAGCTCGCACACAGTATAGACAGGTAGCGGATCGTAAGGAGATATTCACTGATTTTGAAAAAGAATGATTTTGACAGCAAGCGTTCTCCAGAATCCCTGACTCCACCTTTAGGGTAAAAGCGTATCACCCATAGCATAGTGTATCACTAACAGTCTGCAGCTAATAGTCTAAATATAAAGTATATTTAGACTTGTATATATAATAACAGAAAGAGAAAAGTGAATCAGACCTCTGAGTTATCGACCACCACCACTAGCTCCACAGTCCGGGGTTTCACTCTCCAGGCTTTAGACTGAGCCCGGCTGCTCTTCTGAGGGACATAGAAAATTAAAAATGTAAATTATAAACAAGACTTAAAGGTGCAGTGTGTAATATGACATCATCAAGAAAGTTCTACAGAGTTCTAGAATGCAACGCTCCCTGGGTAACCCCACCCCTTTAGAATAATAACAGAAGCTACAGTGGCCTTCAAGGACAAGAACAATTCTAAATTTTAAACAATACACCTGATGACATTCCAACTATGACACTTTCAAGATGGCGGCACTAGGCCTTGGTCCAAAATATGCAGAAATATGGACATATATGAGACCCTTTCTAAGGGAAAAATAAATAATTCAAACATTTTTGTTCAGCTATTATGCACTAAATTAAATGTACTTATGGATATTATAATTACTTTCTACAAAATCTGCTAGGAAATAAAACCCAAAATTCTACACACTGCAGCTTTAAAGTGTGTGTGCACAACGTTTCAGAATCCATCCAAGTTAAGTTATTAAAATAGAAAAAAGTATCCCAAAAACACAGTAAGATATGCACTGCATATGCACTGTCCTTAATTTGAAAAAATATATAATCTCAAATTCGT
>OX442358.1:29973989-29988989 GCA_949357725.1 Hyperoplus immaculatus | reverse complement strand
AGGCTGTAACGGTAATCTCAGTTACATTTTAGCGAAAAAAAAGAAAAAAAGCGCAATGATGCTATCTTGTGGTGGCGTGGGAAAATGCACTGAAAGGAAGTGACACGGATTGTTATGAAGCCTACGTTTGATCCTGCATGTGACGGGGAAATGAATAATTCGATAATGGTTCAAATGTGCATACTTTATAGCCCATTAGAGCGTGTAATGTTGTCTACTTGTTATGAATTATGTTAAACCTGCAGTGTGTAGAATTTTGGGTTATATTTCCAAGCAGATTTTGTAGAAAGTAATTATAATATCCATAAGTACGTTTAATTTAGTGCATAATAGCTGAAAAAAAGGTTTTGAATTATTATTTTTTCCCATAGGGTCTCATATATGTCCATATTTCTGCATACTTTGGACCAAGGCCTAGTGCCGCCATCTTGAAAGTGTCATAGTTGGAATGTCATCAGGTGCATTGTTTAAAATTTAGAATTGTTCTTGTCCTTGAAGGCCACTGTAGCTTCTGTTGTTATTCAAAAGGGGTGGGGTTACCCAGGGAGCGTTGCATTCTAGAACTTTGTAGAACTTTCTTGATGATGTCATATTACACACTGCACCTTTAACTGTTTTGAGAACTGACTTATTGGCAGCACAGAGTTATAAAGAGTTACATGAAACTTTTTTTTTTCTTTTTTAAATTGTTTCCCCATATTAACACTAGTCAGTGTGTACCATTTACTACTCATAGGTCACATTTCTATGACGCATTTAAATTACATATTACATGATCAACGAAGTAATATGCTATGTAACGGTAGAGTAATCTCTGTTAAATTGTAGCAAAAAAAAAAAAGTGTAATTATAGGAAAAAGAGCACAACACTGCCATCTTGTGGTGTAGTGGAGGCGTGGGAACCATAGATAGGATATGAGTCATTCCATGAATCCGGTCCGATTTGGACTTAAACATTCTCTCTCTCTCCCTCATTCACTCACTCTCACTCTCACTCTCTCTCTCTCTCTCACACACACACACACACACACACACACACACACACACACACACACACACACACACACACACACACACAGTCTATTATCACCTATAAAGCATCGATTAGCCATTTTTAGTTTTTTTTTAACAAAATGTATTACTTCTGAACATCCCACACCATCGAGGACATATTCAACACTGAGAAACAGATATTTTCCCGTCTCAGCCATCAAAGACCTTTTATTATTGGCCATTGTTGTATGTTATAGGCACCAATTTTTTCTCAACCCCGTTATATAAACATGGTGGGAGCATGCACAGAATGGCGTGGATTTCAATGAAGGCCTATACGTTTTATTCTGTGTATGTCCATGGGAAAACAATCATTGTATGATGGTTTAAATGTGAATACTTTATTAGGATATATTAGCCCACTTGTTATGATTTTTTTATGCCAACTGTTTTGAGCCCGGACTGTGATTCGTTAGTCCCTCGAATTTGGGAGATTACTTCAGGAGTTTATTTTTGCAAGGCAATAGCTTACCACATTTTATTTGAATCTTATTAGGCCTAAGAAATAATAAGTATAAGAACTGGGCGGCATTTTTATTATTATTATTATTATTATTATTATTATTATTATTATTATTATTATTATTATTATTATTATTATTATTATTATTATTATTATTATTATTATTATTATTATTATTATATTATTGTTGGATGTGACTTTTTCCAACTTTTTTGAGTCTGACCAGTTGGGGGCGACAACACTGTTTTCCCCCAAAATATGTCGTCATCATTTCGCGACTACTAAAAACAAAACAAGAAGCGTCGACAGTTGGAGGGAGTTGATGGTTGATTCATGTTCACTTTTCCCTCAGAATAGTATGTAAACCTGCTGAAAACGCCTGTAAACGATGCTGCTACAGCCAGACCTGGTCCGCCTGTTGAGCGAGGGGCCGGTGTTAGCGCTACAAAGCCCAGAGGAAGGCTGTCTTTCCTGGGATAATATTTTGGACGAGCCGAGGCGAGAAAGTGAAGAGATAAACCCGCTCAGATTCACACCGCAACTACTCCGACTGCACAGAGACCACGAGCTCTTCGAGGTAACATAGCAACAACAAACTCAACCTTTCGACAATTTGTGACATATTATTTTATACAATTTATTTAGCTTAACTTTTTTTTTCAGTGTGCTTTGTGCCTTGTTGTATGTAAGTTGAGGTGTTATTGTCATGTTTTCTTTGCCAACACCATTATATATTAATTCCTTTTATGGCCAAATTAAAAAACACGGACTGAAAAAACCTTTCGATAGCCTAATTGTTGACGTATTATTTTTTAAACAATTTAGGTTAATTTTTTTATTCAGTGTGCCTTGTTGTATGTAAGTTGGGGTGTTATTGTCATGTTTTCTTTGCCAACGATATTATAAATTCATTCCTTTTTTATAATTAAAAAACACTCAGAGAATTCAACCCACTGTCCGTAACATAGCAACAACAAACTGAGCCCAGCACTGTCCGTAACATAGCAACAACAAACTCAACCTTTCTATAATTTGAGAATTTTTTTTAGACTATTTAGGCTCACTTTTTTTTATTCAGTGTGCTGTGTGCCTTGTTGTATGTAAGTTCAGGTGTTATTGTCATGTTTTCTTTGCCAACGATATTATATATTAATTCCTTTTATGGCCAAATTAAAAAACACGGACTGAAAAAATGTCAACCTACTGTCCGTAACATAGCAACAACAAACTCAACATTTCGATAATCTGTGAGATATTTTTTCTACAATTTAGGTTAACTACTGATTCAGTGTGCTGTGTGCTTTGTTGTAGGCTATGTAAGTGTTATTGTTATGTTTTCTTTGCCAACGATATTATAAATTCATTCCTTTTTATAATGAAAAAACACTCAGATAATTCAACCCACTGTCCGTAACATAGCAACAACAAACTCAACCTTTCGATAATTGTTGACGTATTATTTTTTAATACAATTTAGGTAAATTTTTTTATTCATTGTGCTGTGTGCTTTGTTGTATGTATGTTGAGGTGTTATTGTCATGTTTTCTTTGCCAACCGACGATATTGTAAATTAATTCCTTTTTCGATTTAAAAAACACACTCAAAAAATGTCAACCCACTGTCCGTAACATGGCAACAACATCCATTATTACTCATTCTTTTAGCTTGACGGTCGGTTGCCATGATGAAATGAAAGTAAATAAAAGGGACACACACACACACACACACACACACACACACACACACACACACACACACACACACACACACACACACACACACACACACACACACTGGCAGACACAGGTTTTCATCAACGTTGTGTTTACAGGATGGAGACGTTCACAGACACATGTATCTACAAGACCTTTATGTTCCGGAGGCAGAAGAGAAGTCTACACTCAGGTATGAACTACAACTCTATCTATCTATCTATCTATCTATCTATCTATCTATCTATCTATCTATCTATCTATCTATCTATCTGTCTGTCTGTCTGTCTGTCTGTCTGTCTGTCTGTCTGTCTGTCTGTCTGTCTGTCTGTCTGTCTGTCTGTCTGTCTATCTTTGTGTGCTACCTAACAAGTGACAAACAAACAATGGAGAATTGAGCTCATTTGGATTAATCTTAAAAACATTACAATCACATTATTATTATTGAAGTAAATTGAAAGAAGTTTAATCATTTGGCACACAGACACACATGATCAGCACAGTTTTGAGACATCAGTAAACCAGTTTAACATCCGTGTCCTCTTCTTGTCTTGTCTGTCCCCAGCGTGTCAGCGTTTGCGTGTCACATCTCTGGCTGCAGTTCCTCGTTCCGCCTGTTGGAGGAGTATGAGCATCACTATAACTCTCTGCACAGACACAGCTGCAGCTGCTGCCGTCACTCTCTGCCCAGCGCCCGGCTACTGGACATACACATCCAGGAGTGGCACGACTCTCTGTTCACTATCCTGGCTCAGAGGCAGGATATGGTGAGACCCAGGGAATGAAGCAGATTGATGCTCATATGGTCTGGGAAAAAGGGAAATATTGGGGTGGTATAGGATGGCGGTGGCTGACCAGTAACCATGAGGTCTCTGGTTCCTCCTCCCAGTAACCATGAGGTCTCTGGTTCCTCCTCCCAGTTACCATGAGGTCTCTGGTTCCTCCTCCCAGTAACCATGAGGTCTCTGGTTCCTCCTCCCAGTAACCATGAGGTCTCTGGTTCCTTCTCCCAGTAACCATGAGGTATCTGGTTCCTCCCAGTAACCATGAGGTCTCTGGTTCCTCCTCCCAGTAACCATGAGGTCTCTGGTTCCTCCTCCCAGTAACCATGAGGTCTCTGGTTCCTCCTCCCAGTAACCATGAGGTCTCTGGTTCCTCCTCCCAGTAACCATGAGGTATCTGGTTCCTCCCAGTAACCATGAGGTCTCTGGTTCCTCCCAGTAACCATGAGGTCTCTGGTTCCTCCTCCCAGTAACCATGAGGTCTCTGGTTGGATCCCGGCATAGGACAGGAGGGAGTTGGTAGTAAAACTAGTGGTGGCTGCTATTTCGTCTAAGAACTAAAGAAATAAAGCGGTAAGGTGTATTTAAAGGTGCTACGAGGAGCTCTCAGTTTGGGTTAATCCTAGCACGCCCTTAGGACAAAAGCTGTAGTGTTTTTACTACGCCAGCTGTTGTTCCTGGGTGAGCGTATACCCATGACAAAGGCATTATGAAAAACTATATAAAAATAGCATTCTTTACACTGATGGTCTCGTTTGTTGTAACATGTAATTTATGATCATCAGAGGAAATAATATACTGTTTCAGAAACATTTTAAAGTTCCTCTTGGCGACTTAAAAGTAATTTTTTTTCAAACATTTGTTTGTAGTAACAGATGCTCAAATAAAGCACAATTGCATTTCAAACACTATGTGATGTTACAATCATGCATTTGAAATTAAGATTTACAAAAGTTAAAATACAAAAATACTTAAAGGTGCAGTGTGTAATATGACATCATCAAGAAAGTTCTACAAAGTTCTAGAATGCAACACTCCCTGGGTAACCCCAAACCTTTAGAATAATAACAGAAGCTACAGTGGCCTTCAAGGACAAGAACAATTCTAAATTTTAAACAATGAACCTGATGACATTCCAACTATGACACTTTCAAGATGGCGGCACTAGGCCTTGGTCCAAAATATGCAGAAATATGGACATATATGAGGCCCATTTTAAGGGAAAAAATTATAATTTAAAAAAATGTTTTCAGCCATTATGCACTAAATTAAATGTACTTATGGATATCATAATTACTTTTTACAAAATCTGCTAGGAAATAAAACCCAAAATTATACACACTGCAGCTTTAACAGAAATAAACTATATCTCAATATAGATGATGAAAACAAGTTAATACTTAACCTAATGGATATTTGGATGTACTAATATATGTGTATATATTCACAAATGGATCATCATGACAACAGTGAAATATTTCAAATATACCGGCACTTTAAGAATACAAACACTCAAGCTTTGGGAGAACTTTCCCCCCTTAACATATCGGTGTATGAGTGTGTGTATGAATGGGTGAATGTTGTTAAGAAATGTGAAGCGCTTTGGGGCTGAGAAAATTGGCTAAAAAGCGCCATATAAGTCCATTTACCATTTACCTTCCCATGTCTCAGTACCAGTGTCTGGTCGAAGGCTGTGGACTGAAGTTCAGCTCCAGTAAACACAGGAAAGATCATCTGGTGAAGATCCACAAATATCCTCCTGACTTCAGATTCGACAAACCGAAGAAGGACAAAGGGTGAGGGACTGTCCATACCACACTCTGAACACTAGAGGGCAGCACAATACAATACAAGTACAAATGCTACTCGGGTGTCAGTGAAGGACAGCCCATGATGAAGCAATGTTTCTCTTATCACTCGGATATTTTATGGTCTTGTAATGGCGCTTTTCCACCGCATGGTATCAGCTCGACTCGACTCGACTCGACTCGACTCGCATTTTTGGCTTTTCCACCGCAATTTCATGGTACCTGGTACCACGTAGCGGCTGCTTTTTTGGTATCGCCTCGCTCTAGGGTCCAAGCGAGCTGAGCCGATGCTAAAAGGTGACGTCGGCAGACGGCCGGCCACTGATTGGCCAGAGACTATTGTCTGGCCAATCAGTGGCCAGAGACTACCGGCTTCATTCTGTTGTTTATTCTCCCCAACTCTCCGGGACTTTTGAGTGTATTTCCGCCGCGTGCAGCCTTCTCTGGCTCTCTTTCATTTGATTTGCATCACAGATCCGAATTTATTTTCCATATATTCGCTAAGCTCACCCAGTGTTGGTTGTTGGGGAAGTTACTAAGAGAGGAGACATGTAGGGCAGCTAGCAGCTAGGCTAAATAGTAGCCAGCTGGGACAGACATGATAGCGAGCGATTACATTACAAGCCTCGGACTGAACTGATTACCTCAATAAAATATTCAGGCTGAGACACGGCTTGCATTTGAAAACACGTATCCTGAAACAAGCACTAAACAGTCAACTTTATCATGCCCGTGTTTACGTGCATAGGGATGTACGTGACGCATCCCTACAGCTGACTGTGTGGCAGAGTCACACATCGGGACAACAACCATCCCTCTTAATGGCCCGTAGCAATATTCTTCTACTTCTTTTAGCAAACAGATACAAGGGGGTATTTCTTAAAAAAAAATTCATCCGTGTTTTTGGCGGTTGGTTCAGTTAATAGTGCAACAACTGCTCGTAATTTCTGCTTTGCTACTTTGCTCCGGAGTAGGCTTTCAGCCCCTTACGACGACCCCGCCCACGTTCAGCAGGTACTATTTGCGGTGGAAAACGACCCGTGCTGCTACCAAACCAAGTTGAGTCGAGTCGAGTTGAGTCGAGTCGAGCTACATGTGCGGTGGAAAAGCGCCATAAGATAGCATGATGTAGAGGGATATGCTTGTTGCTACCTTTATTGAGAGCAGTGTGTAACTTTTGGTGAACTTTATTTTAAAAGCTTAGCTACAAACAGTGTAAATAATTTTATGACCCAAGTTACAATTTCCGTATTCCTATTTTTCAACAATTCTGGAAAAGAACGCTTGTTGGCAAATAACTTTTTGTCAAAAACAGTGAATATGTCTGTGCTGGTAGCGGATCGTGAGGAGATATTATATTATATTTTGGGCGACTGTGGCTCAGTTGGTAGAGCGGGTCGGCCGATGATCAAAGGGTTGGAGGTTCGATCCCCGCCCTGCCACCTGTGTCATAGTTGTTGTGTCCTTGGGCAAGACACTTCACCCACCTTGCCTCGTGTGAATGTCGACAGTTAGCCTGCTATCGGTGTATGAATGTGTGTGTGAATGATAACGTGGGAATGGGAACAGGTCTCCCTTGAAAAAGAGTCTTCGGACTCAATGGGATTTACCTGTATAAATAAAGGTTAAAAAAAAAAAAAAATATTCACTGATTCTGACAAAGTGATTTTGTTAACACATTTTAAATCCCCTTGTAATGTGTATTAATTTTTCTTTTCTTTTATTCACGTATTTATTACATTTTCACAGACGGTACCTACATGGTTACTAGGTCGCAGGACACAGGAACACATAACACAAAGTCATACACGTCATAGATTAAATTGTAATGTGTATTCCTAATGTTTTATATAAAATAGATTCCATGCATACAGATTTCTAGTCAAGAATAATTTGGAAACCCCAATCATTTTGTCTTAGTTATTTATTTCACTTTTTTTTCTGTATTCCTTGTCTGTTTATGTGAGGGAGGGTGGAGGGGGGAGATGAGAGGGGGTTGGGTGTTGTGTATGTATTGTATGTGTTTACTTATTCTGTTTTTTTTTGTCCATATGTAAAAAAAAAAAAACCTAAAACCGTAAAAAAAATAAAATAAAATAATGATAATTTGGAAACCCTTGTCCCTCGTTAGGCCTTTACTAGTCTCGCAAAGCCAGACCAAACTACAGCAAGTAGTATGGTCTGGAAGCACTCCGTTTAGAGCCGTCTATTCGGGGGGAAACTGGGCTGGCCTGTTTTTATTTATTTAAACCAATCACAATCATCTACGGCGGGGCTAACCCCGGGAAGCAGCCAATGGAGGCGTAGCGTTGTTTGCCGACGCCAGCGCTTAATAGACGCTGGCGGGAGTGGTCAAGCCAGACTAGGCCTTTACTAAAAGTTACACATGAATGAAAATACAGAAGACATCAAATACAGGGGAGACATGTGTATTCCTAACGTTGTCTTTTATCCTAATGTTGTGTATTTTGTGGCTAGAACGCAGGACTTAAAGAGGCAGCAGCTTAAAGACTCCGCGGCCATGGACGTAGCTGAGGACGTGTGTGAGTCTGAGGGAGTGTGTGAGGTGATGTGTGACGCACCTGAACACACCGCGGTATCCATGGAGACGCACCTGTCAGAGGAACAAACCGCCGCTGATGACATCACACAGTCTGTCTCTACCGAGGGAAACACAGAGACACACACTCCACGCTACTCATACAGGTGGGTTTTATTATTTTTTTTTAAAAAGGTTTGTTGTGATAAGAGCCTGACCAGTTTATTTGCCGATAACGAACATAATTTTGACAGTAAAAGTAAAATCTTCATCACGAACGTTTGACATTATTTAAGGGATTTAAAAAAAAAATTGATTTATTTTTTTTTAAAATTTGAAATGAAAAAAATAATCACAATACAGGTTGGTCTTAAACTGACTTTGTACAGGTCGTAAAAATGCATTTTTGGCATGTTTTTAAAGACTAAATGTATCAAAAATCAGACAGTTAACAACGTCTTAGCATGTCCTTCTGTAACAAGTTCGAACAACCTTCAGAAAAGTGCTAAGAACGATCATGGAAAGTTCACCTTACAAGTTGGTCTGTTCATTTTTTTTTTAAAGTTTGTTGTAACAAGAGCATGAGCAGTTAATTTGCCGATAAGCGTCATCATTTCCACAGTAAAAGTATTTTAAAACAGTTCAAATGTTCTGCCTTCAATTCATATCTTTGTCACAAACGTTTATGGGACCAAAAAACAGCTTATTTCTTTTTTATATATATTTTTAAAAATTAAGAATTAAAAAAATAATCAGACGATATATTGGTTATTGGAACATTCATTTTTCCCGTCTCTAAAAGGTCTCTACTACTAGTGAGACCTTTTTAAACTTTTTCAAATCTTCATACTCAGCTATCCATTTTAGCTTTTTCAGCATTCAGTGGTGAAGTGGGTAGGGAGGGAGATCGCCTCTGGAGTGCAGGGTCGGAGGTTCGATTCCCCGCCTACCCGCCACATGTCGAAGTGTCCCTGGGCAAAGAGACACTGAACCCCACATTGCTCCCGATGGTTCAAAGAGCGCCTTGCATGGAAGCTACTGCCATCGGTGTATGAGTGTGTGTTTGAATGGGTGAATGTGGTAAGAAATGTAAAGCGCTTTGGGGCTGAGAAAATCGGCTAAAAAGCGCTGTATAAGTCAAGTCCATTTACCATTTACCATTCACACGCATTTTCAGCAGGATATTTTCTAGTTAACCTTACTTGTTTACTAAATAACCTCTCCCTTCTCCTTGTCTCTCAGGATTCCTACAAACGTTTGTTTCGGTCACGGCTCCGTCCGAGGCTTCAGAGGACGACGGGGGAGGAGGAAATGAAACACAAGAGAATTCTGTCCTTTTAACAATCCCTGCGTTCCAATCCCCATACCTCCCTACTATTCAGTACGCCAGAAAAAGATTTAGGATGTCCCAATACATGCACGTCAGTTGTAGTATGCTGGAAACACACTCGTCTTTATTCTTGACATTTCTCGACATAATGAAAAAAAATCTTCCTCATTTGATTTTTTTTCTCTCCTGTCTGTGGCCCTAAAACTCTTCTGTACTTTAGTATGTAGTGTAGTGAAAAGAAAAAGTATGTGATTTGGGACGCAGGGATTATTTTAAAATCTATACAAATACTGTCATATGTGTCCTTTAAATAAAATGATTTTTGATTTTAAACAGTGTTGTGTTCAGACTTTTGTTTTGGTGATCGAGCATAAGTTTTAGAATTGAATAGGAAAAACTTTATTGTCATTACACAATTTACAGTTTGCAATTTGCTGATTTTTCTTCTTTTTTTTTAAGATTATTTTTTGGTATTTTTCTGCTTTATTAGACAGTTTTGGAGAGACAGAGATGAAATGTGTCAGAGAGGGGAATGACATGCAGAGAATGACCGCGGGCTGGATTCTAACCCGGGTCTGCTGTGAATAGGACTGAGCCTCTATGGGGGGGGGGGAAGGCACTCAAACCACTACATCACGAGCACCCACCCTAAATGCATGTGTTTCAATGTCTACATTATAGTCTGTATTGTGGTTTCTGGAGTCCATGGAAGATTTTATGAAGAAAAAAAACAAAAGGGAATGTCACAATTTACACAATAGATTTTTAATAATTATACAAAACATCTTTTCACCCATTAGATATAAAATACTCTGTACATTTCATGACTGCAAACATAGTGGATAGTAGTGAAACTGACTAAGTTCTCCGACTTTTTAAGAGCTCTTTGAGGAAAAAAAGAGTTCCCCTCTTGAGGTAATACAATCGCAATAGTAAATATCTATCATTTAGACGTTAGAAACAAACAGACACTGTGGATTACATTATTTTTTTTTAGGCAAATGGAACCAAATGTGAGACTAGAATATGTTTGTAAACCAAACTGTGGGCCCTGCTGCTGTAAACAACAACAACAACAACAACAGTGAAACAGTAACTTTTCAGGAAGCTTTCTAACTTCAAACAGTGTTCCAGGGATCTACATTTCCCAGTGAGGAAAGTTTTGTTTATTCAGTTATGAGAATATACCTTTAGAAAATGTTCACTTCTCTGACACATCCAAAGTTACGCTGTGCACCTTTAAGACAGACATCCCATATGTTCTGATGAATAGTCCCGGGACATGTAAGGCAATTTAACAGACAAGGATTTGAATGAATACACCGCAACATTCACCATATATGGGCTACAAATCCTTTTCCGTAAAGTAGCCTGAATCTGAAATTATTATCGATAGAACAGTAATCAAAAATGACATGTTTGAGAAAATATTTAAAAGAATATTCTTCTCCTATAATTATATCTTTCACTATAACGGAAAATATTTAGCATTAGATATGGTGGACATGTTTGCAGTGTTGTGTGTGTGTGTGTGTGTGTGTGTGTGTGTGTGTGTGTGTGTTTGTGTGTGTTTGCAGTGTTGTGTGTGTTTGCAGTGTTGTGTGTGTGTGTGTGTGTTTGCAGTGTTGTGTGTGTGTGTGTTTGCAGTGTTGTGTGTGTGTTTGCAGTGTTGTGTGTGTGTGTGTTTGCAGTGTGTGTGTGTGTGTGTGTTTGCAGTGTTGTGTGTGTGTGTGTGTGTGTGTTTGAAGTGTTGGTTATTATCGGTATTATCTGATGAAGGCATTTTAGTTTTTAAGGCAGTTTCTTCAAAGGCAGCGAGGATTAAGACAAGTAGTACATCCCATATGGTGAAACGTCCTGGGAAGTGTAAGGCAGACTGGGGTCCATTTAGTGTGTGTGTGTGTGTGTGTGTGTGTGTGTGTGTGTTTTTTTTAGTTTGTATTTGTGTGTGTGTGTGTGTGTGTGTGTGTGTATGTACATCCCAAACGGTCCGCTGAATAGCCCTGGGGAGAGTAAGGCCGGCTATTTAGTGTGTGTGTGTGTGTGTATGTATGGCTGGTTTGTGTGTGTGTGTTTGTTGGTGTGTGTGTGTGTGTGCGCATGTATCTGTATGTCTGTACAAAACAGATTTTGAAAAAAAAAAATCAGTTCCCTGACACACAAAAAAAAAGTTAGCGAGGGTTAAGACAAGTAGTACATCCCATACGGTCCTCTGTGTAGTCCTGGTACATGTAAGGCATTTAGGTCCATTTAGTGTGTGTGTGTGTGTGTGTGGTTGTGTGTGTTTTTGTGTTCAATTCTCTGACACACACAAAAGTTACGCAGTGCACCTTTAAGACAGGTAGTACATCCCATACGGTCCTCTGTATAGTCCTGGTACATGTAAGGCAGGCTGTGGTCCATTTAATGTGTTTGTTTGTGTGTGTGTGTCTGTCTGTCTGTCTGTCTGCCCGTGTGTATGTGTGTGTGTGTGTTTTTGCGTTTGTTAATGTGTGTGTGTTTGTGTGTGTGTGATTTTTTGTGTGAGGTTGTGTGAGTTTTTGTGTTCACTTCTCACGCAAAAGTTACGCAGTGCAGCTTTAAGACAGGTAGTACATCCCATACGGTCCTCTGTATAGTCCTGGTACATGTAAGGCTGGCCGCGGTGCATTCACTGCCCCGTACAGCGAGTGTGCTCCCATTGCTGATGGTGCGTTCAAGGGAAATGGGAAAGAAGCAAACGCAGCAGCCGGCAATAGCGTATGTTTAGTTGCCATTTTAAATTTCTCCAAATCTGCCTCCTGTAGTCTCTTGGCTTTTGCCCGGCGGTTTTGAAACCATATTTTGACCTGCGTTTCTGTCAGGCGTAAAGAGTTTGAGAACTCGGCTCTCTCGGCAATAGACAGATATTGCTTCTGGCGGAATTTGCGCTCAAGAGAAAGCAGTTGGTCGGTGGTAAAGGGCGTCCTCGGTTTCCGGTTGTTCTTGTGTTTACGGAGGTTACAATTTGCAGGGCTGGGCAGTCCTGGGAGAGGTAGAAAAAAAAAAGTCATATTACAGTAATGCGAAAGAAAATATGGGCTTGAAATGACTTAAATAATGATTTCAGGGCTTTTAACATTATTAAAGGTGCTACGAGGAACTTTTTAATATTTCTGAAACAGTCAATTTTTTTCCTCTGATGATCATAAGTGACATGTAACAGCAAACGAGACCATCAGTGCAAAGAATGCTGTTTTTATATAGTTTTTCTTGATGCCTTTGTCTTGGTTATACACTCACCCATGAACAACATCTGGCGTAGTAAAAACACTAAAATGGCAGTTTTAGAAAAAGTCATATTAAAAGGTGCCACGAGGAACTTTTAAATATTTCTGAAACAGACTGATTTTTTTTCTCTGATGATCATGAAGGTAGGTAAGGTAGAAAAAGTCATATTAAAAGGTGCTACGAGGAACTTTTAAATATTTCTGAAACAGACTAATTTTTTTTCTCTGATGATCATGAAGGTAGGTAAGGTAGAAAAAGTCATATTAATGGAATGCCACATATCCATATACAGTTCAAGAAAAAATGAAGAGACCACTCCAAATGTTCAGTGTCTCTCGTTTTACTATTGTTTGAGTAGAATGAACTATTTTTTGTTGCCTTATCCACTGACAACATTTCTACCAAATTCCAATATATGTGTCTTCATTTAGAGCACTGAGTTTATTGCAGACACTAAAGAGAGACATTTTGTTTATAACAAACATTACAGCACATCCTGGCACATGCTTTGCCTGAACATTCCCCTCACAGCACGGAGGGTGAACTAAATGGGACGGGGCTCTATGGGGGTTCAATAAGAGAAGCAATGGTAACATTTAAATTAATAAATTTCCTTTTATGGCCTAAAAATGTATGTAGTTTAAGTTTTAAACTAAACTAAAATGGTATCTAATGGTGATTTTGTTTCCAGAAAATAATATATTTTTTTAAATCCCTCTCCATTTTCTCTTTATATGTTTTTTATTCATATTTTGTACATTGAACATGCAAGGTTACATTTTTAAGATTTTATTTTATCATTGTGTCACGCATAAACAATATGCCCTGCCTAAAAAAAAGCTTACGATGCCCTTACCAACTTATTAACACACAAAGACCAGAACCCAAAAGTTGTCTCTTGACCATCCTTAGTGCTCAAAAATATTTCAGATTTTGAACAAACATTTAATTGATCAAAAGGAATTCTCAGAATTTAAGACGAGACACTGCTGGGAAAAAAAACATGTTTTTAAGCACTGGTCAATTTTTAATTTGTTTGTGTGTTTGTTGATTTGTCTACAAGTTGCTTTTAGTCACATTTAGTTACATTTTCGTCTTAAAAACAAACCGAAAGGCATTAAAACCTGTACATACATCGTAGTTTTTTTTTTCATAGTATTTTTTAAATTATAAAATTTAAAGGGGCACTGTGTAACATTTTAAGTAATTTATTAGCTAAAATCAATATCCTCATTCATAAATATGTCCTCATTGGTGTAAAATCACCTCTGCCAATAATCTGAATTATCCTCCTGAGCGGAGAATTGCAAATATTAATATTACATTTTGTACATTGAGAGGGCAAGTCTTATGTAGGAATCCATGTTTTTGGAATGTCATCAGATGCATTGTTTAAAATTTAGAATTGTTCTTGTCCTTGAAGGCCACTGTAGCTTCTGTTATTATTCTAAAGGGTTGGGGTTAACCAGGGAGCGTTGCATTCTAGAACTTTCTAGAACTTTCTTGATGATGTCATATTACACAGTGTCCCTTTAAAATTTATTTTATTCATAAAATTTAAAAAAGTTCTGTAACAGCTTTCGATAGCCTACGAATATTTTGTAAAAAGGAAAAAAATAAAAAGTTTACCTCTGGCTTCATCCAACATCTACAAAATGGCCACAGAATTAGTTCGATTTTGCCAAATTTGCACATTCACCCAAACATATCTGAAAAAGTTGTTCAAAAGAAGTATTGTTTTAATGTCAGTAATCAACTGGGCAAAAATTCATGATGATATCTATAAGTTAAAACTGTCACCCTATATTCACCTGCAGTGTCTCGCTTCAATACATTCTCCTACACGTTAATTTATCGAAATGTAATTCTTAGGATTTAAGACAGTTATGTATGTTCCTGTATTTTGTTTTCTATTTTTCTATATGTACGATTTCTTTCTACTATGTAAGGTGTATTTGAGTGACCTCCTTTATTCATTCTATCAATTGTTATTATTAAAAACTCATGTTTGCTTTACAGAGTGGGTTACAGTCCCACGGAAATAGTCATAATTTTCATTCGCTT
>OX442358.1:29943989-29966489 GCA_949357725.1 Hyperoplus immaculatus | reverse complement strand
TGTGTGTGTGTGTGTTTGTGTGTGTGTGTGTGTGCGTGTGTGCGTGTGTTTGTGTGTGTGTGTGTGTGCGTGTGTGTGCATGTATATGAGTGTGTGTGTGTGCACTAACAAACCTGCATAACAGTGGACCTGGGTGTCGTAGCAACAAGGGACACAGATCTAACAGTGGACATTTTTTCAGGTCCCCTCTTGGACATGCTTTAAATTATGTTATGGATATCAATTATGGATAATGTTAGAGGAGCCAGTTAAAACAGCAAAAAACTAAAACATTAGTGGTTTAATTAATCTTTGAAATGTAACATTAAGAACACATTTCTTTAAAGCTCAGATTAAGAAAATGTTGTTGCTAATACTTCAGTCCCTGATATAAGTGCATGAAGCAAGTTACTTCTTATTTCAGGGTAAAACATGTATTTACAGTTAGTGGCCATGATTATGTTCATAATATTTGTATCACAGGGAAATGTTTAGTTATTGTTGAAGTTAAAATATATATATAATCCATAAAAAAAAAAAAAAGAGAAGTAAGTGCAGCAAGCAAACACTCATTGAGTGAAACAATAGGCACATATTTTCAATTTTTTTAATTCATTTCATTTATTTATTTTTAAAAAGCTGTATGTATTAGCTTGTTTCTATATAGTCTGTTTTGAAGTGTAATTTTAGCATTATAGTGTCAATTGTGGTGTACTTTGTTTGTATGTCTGCAACTTCTTTTCTGCTGCCTGTCTTGGCCAGGACTCCCTGTGAGAAGAGTTATTGTAACTCAATGGGACCTTCCTGGTAAAATAAAGGTTAAATAAAATAAAATAAAATAAAAACATACAGCTCCATTGCTGCAGTGAATGGAGTCATCTCTTTCATATATAGATATCCCTCAGGGATTCAAGTAATATTATAACAGATGGCCTTAAAAGTAAATTGTTGTGTGCTTTTGTATTTTTTAAATGACCAAAAATAGAAGTCCATATATGGTCGATGTAGGCTGATAGTCCACTGTTGGACTTGTCCGTGTGTATATGTGTGTATGTGTATACATGTCATACACGACACACACACACGACACACACACACTGTGGAGTGAGGTGACCTTGATGCAACTTATTACTTGTGCATATATTGTGACATTTGTATATCCTTTTGTCATAGGTAAAAGTAGGAAATGTTTAATGAAACAGAATAGAAAGGGGAGGACCATAGGGCCATAGGAAGTGAGTAGGGGGAAGGACCTTATATGGCCATACAGTAGGAAAGAGTAGAGGGAGGGGGCTACCGGGGCTCCCCCGTGCAGCTGTGTCTTTTTCACTCCTCCCTCTCACAAGTCTCATTGGTTTTTCAAGTGACTATATAACAACAAGTTTTGAGCAGGACAGGGCTTTTTTGGGGCCGCTTTTTGTAGACACTACTCTGTTCCAGCTCTCTCTGTCTCCCACCATGGAGGCAGAAGAAAAACTTTGTGAGTCCAAAATACTCTGAAAGATTTTGGACTTCGAAGTACTTAGAGGCAAAGTCTTTTAAAAACACATCTTTGAACCTCTTGACACTAAGAATGACTTGATCAAGAATTTTTATACATAGGAAAACGGAATGAGTTGCAGGAAAAAAGACAGATATTTATGTGGAACCTTTATCCAATGGGAAAGCCTTTCTTTAATAGGCAACGACAAAGGTATCTGTCTAGCCTCTTGCACGACATTAAGTTTTCGTAGCGCGTAAGATAATACTTACCGGCACTCATGCAAGTGTTGGGGTATTGTTTCACGAGCTACAACAAATTTAGAAACGAGAACCAAGTCAAAATAACTCTATTTGAATGAGTTATAGGCATACAACCTCTTTTCTTTTCCTTTCTGGTCCATTTTATGTATTCTACCTATACTCTCTTGTATTTTGTAAATAAAATCCCTTAAATGTTGTAAAGCCTCAGTTGTGAATTAGTTTATAACTGGAACAGAAGGACTTTAGGTATAGGGTTTTTTCTTCAAAGAGATGGTTTCGTCCATGGGGAGGTAAGTACTTTGATTCCACACAACGGCACATTACTGATTTAAAACACACACAACCTCATACAATTAACCTCTCTGTAAGGAGAGAATATGTTGATACACCTAATCTTTAAAAATAAAAGAATAGGTTATAAATACCTTCCCAGATTAAACTAGATGTTTATATTCTGAAAATAGTATATCTGTTCTATTTTATTAGAAGGGTGGTTTACAAACTAAGTTACGTACAACTTACAAACAATAATTTGCGAATTGAAATCTTTATTCTAAAACCTAGAGAAGTATTTTGAGAAGCAATATTAGAAAGGGTTAATAGTTTAGAGGAGGTCGGCCTCATCCTAGGATGAGGTGGCTCTGATAAAATAGACACTTTTCAACACAGTGGTATATACTGAATATTATACTTTTGATAAATGTAAAACTCAGGTGGTAAAGAGGGTAAATCCAGCGCTATTAAACAAAGATGACGGGGTTCGCGTCTCTGGTAGGTACAGTGGTGAGCGGAGAGTTTTCTTTATGAAGGAATAATAGACAATTTAAGCATTGTGCTACAAGTTGGTTAATATGGGTTTGATAGGACATAACTAATAGACCTTTTGATACTAGCTTTTCATTTAGATTAGACCTTTTCAAGTCGAAATCGTAATATGGCGCCCAACGTGGGGCTCGAGTAAGATAGTTAGTTTCATATAACTGTATATATATATATATACAAGGGATAGAGAAATAACTTTCTTCCGAGCTTAAAATACAAGGACCTGAAACTCCCGTGAGGGAGAGAGTCTTTTTCAACCGGCGAAAACAAGCCGAGGAAATAATTAATGTCTGCCAGAAGGAATAAAAATACGACGTGTCTCCAATTTGCGTTAAATTTCCTTTAATAAAAATATAACGCACGAACCAGCACAATTGGAGATTAAGTTTTTTGTTTTTTCTGCTTTACTTAAATCTAGTAACTAATACACTGGACAGGAGGCTATTTGGTCTTCCTCTAAAAACTCGGCCGGCTTTCTTATGTAAAGTAGGAATCGTCTGTTTAAAATGGGGAGATTAAAACTGTTTAGGTAAGATGTTATAGGCTAGGTTCAGTAAAAAAGCGCTTTCTGATTGAGATAAAACTCAAAGTAGACAGAAAGGGATTTAGTAGATAGTTCAATTGTTTCTGCGTACTAAGTTTAGGTGTTACAAGTACTTGTGGTTATTAGTTTGTAATAATCGAAGCCAGGCGGTAGGATATATTTAAAAGATAAGTATATAATACCTCCCCTTTCTCACTGGAATCGAAAAAGGCGATGTCCAGAACAGGTGAAAGTCCAGTTAATCTGATCAAATTAGTGTACGACTCAGGGATCCAAGAAAGGAATTAAAAGGCTTGTTACCACCATATATAGTAAAGGTGTTTCACTTTTACTCACCCGTCATTTGTTTTTTAGTGGCTAGATTGTAGCTTACTTTACAATTAAGGATAGATGCGGTTTAACTCTGTTGTATACATGAACAGAGAGAGAGAGCCTAAGGCTTCCACAAGAGAAGAGAGAAACCTCTTTAAGAATTTTTTCTTACACGAAACAATAGTAGATTTTAAAGTTTCTGACTATTTTAATGGTACACATAGATTTACATGTTAAACTATTAGGACCATAACCGATGAAAACCATTGTGGTAGTAGCCTAATTTATTTTCTAAATAGGGACTTTTGAGAGGGTAATTCTTCCTTTTCTCCTTCTCCTCCATTTTGAGAGACATGCAGTTTGCACCCAGGGAAATCAAAATGGAGTCTGCACCCCGGGAGTCATTAAAAAACGGGGGAGCAGAGGTGACAAACATTTCACCAAGGTTTTCCAAATTGTCAGAAAAAAAAGCAATTCTAGATTACAGTAAGAAAGCTTTGAGAGCTCAAAATCAACTTTCGAAAAATATGGGGTAAAATAGTCTTATATGAGTAAGTTATTGAGTCCATCCGTTGATAAGATGGGGAAATAGGTGCTCGCTGTGTTTTTAACATTTAACAAACTCTTACATTTTGTAAACGGGACAGGCACGGCTCTCACTTTAAATAGTGCGCTCTATGTAACCACAGTAAAGTTAGCGACTGCGTGCAAACGGGGCATTTCCTTTGCGCCTTCACATTAAAAAGCATGATTAATAGCAAACGTAAGTAGGCTTTTATTTTGAAACAGATAAAAACAGGAATATAGTTTTTCACATGAAGCGCACTAGATAGGCTATAGCAGCATGTCTTCTGTTTTGGTGGATTTAAAAATGGTAAAAATAGACCAAGCTTTTCATTTACACTAATACTTGATGCGCTCACACTAAAAACCTCATGAACGTTAGTGGGAGTCTTTCAGGCATTTATTTTCATTAAACATTCGTAGAGAAAGGAAAATGGTTTTTCAGAGCAAAGAGAAGAGACGGCTCTGAAGCTTTAACAGTGAGTCAGTATAGAAACAGTTTGAAATTAGAGCAGTAGAAGTACTCGCAAAATATTCACAAACAATCTTTGTCATTTAGCCTACAAAGGTGAAGTAATCTATTTAATATAGGTTTAAGGTTTTATGGTTTGGGTTTTTAATGAGAGAAATAGATGTTCTAAAAATGATTGTTAAAGCAGTCAGACAGGATAGTCTATTGGTAACCGAGAAATAGGAATAGAAAGGCCTAAATAGCCTATGGCTAGAGAACTTTGATTTTCCATCAAAAGTAAGAAAATGCACACACCAGAGTGACCATCGAAATGGCCTCGATAAGTTACTCTGGTGCACAAACTTTGTAGAACTTACTGGACACATAAGATGTGGTTCATTTTAAAAGAGAAATTTGTTCTCATTTCCAAAATGCACATACAACACAAGAGTTAAGAGATTCAACACTGTGTTTGGTTGATGAGTTAAAGATACGACTGAGAATACTCCTTTGAGAAATTAAATAAAGTGGAGACACCTTACCTCATTCTTCCTTGATTCAGTGTTGAACCCTTTTTAGCTCAATATACATTACACAATGCCGTGTGGAATATTGTCTGCCCTGGGGACCGATTTATTATCTTTATTTTATTTAGATGTTTAATACATTTGTACATTTGATCTCAGAGTGTGAAGAGAAGTAAACCGTGGGTAGAAAAACCTTTGCAGGTTCCCACAGACTGTGCCTGGGAATTCACACCTTAGAGGAACTAGGGCCTACATGAAAACATATTGTAGCCCTAAAAAGAAGTGGCCAGAGTTTATGGCGTCTATCCTTCCTTCCTACACACTCTGAGCTGACTTTTGAAGACACAGCAGGTGCGTGTGGTCTTTGAGTTCAAAACGTTAACTTTTTATATTTTGCCTTTACTTTCTTAGTCTAGATCGTTCCTTCTTTTTGTTTTTATCTTTTTATTTAATCACAGTCTTCTCTATCGTAGAAGGTTTTTTATCTCAGCTATTTTTTGTTTTTCCAGATGAGCGTGAAAACTGAAATCCAAAATAATATGGCTTCAGCTTAATTTTATGTTTTTTTTAAAGGATTGGACTGGTAACCTTGTTTTTGCGGTTTTGGTTGGAGTTTAGAAAACATATGGGCAGTTTACCGTCTCCGGGCCAAAAACTCATTATGAGGTTGGCCGGAGCACCCGTTAATCTTTATTTTTGCCAGTCCGACCTTTCTCTTTTGTTTAATTAAAGATACGACAGGAAAAAACGTAGGGGGTTATTGTTTAGCACGGGTCAATTTTGAGATGTGTGTCTATTCTAGTTTCCACAACATAGGCTATATTCTTTCATATTGATGTGAACGACGGGACCAAAAATAAGCGTTTGAATGTTTATTTTACTATATATTTTATTTTTATTTTTTCCTTGCGTCTGAGTTTTGCTCCAAGGTTTTGCCAAAAGTGAGCATTGTAACGTAACATACAGCAGCGCGACCGTTGTCTGACTCTTAATAACCATGGTACTATTAGAAAACTCTGTATCTCAAGTATAATCTTATAGGATCAAAATATGGACATTTGCTTTTGATTAGTAACAAATAGTGAAAGTGTGAGGAGTGATTTGGTGCAGTGAGCGCAAACTGTTTGACTGGTGCGCGTATGATTTGATTCGCCAGAAGGCATCACGGGACCTGCTCTGGTTGCCGCGGGTAGTTTGAAAATCACAAAATAAAATGGTAAAAAACACCGAAAATATTCCAAACTAACACAATATAAAGACTGATTTATGTGGATACGGACATTAGATGATTGCCTTTTGAAGGGGAGAAGGGTTAAAAACATGTAAATGATTCCGATCAAGGCGGAGAGACATAGTCTGTTAATGCGCATGAGAGGGGGAGACAGAGGGGAGAGTGCTGCGGCTACGGCGACAGTGGCTCATAATGAATGTATCACGTTTTAATTAGAGTGTGGATGAAAATGTTTGTTATGCCATAGCATAGTTTATATGTTAAGCAGCGGTGTTGAGGGGTATAGGTCTTAATTCAATAGATTGTTGTAGCTATAATCAGTAATTACCAGTAACATTCACGTTTTTATTTTTATTTTATTTATTTTTACGGCCGTTTTTGCTGATCAAGTTTTTTTCCAATACTCCGAGTCTGAATAAAATGTCTCGGCTTCTAAACCACTGGCATCTACTAGACGTCCCAGTGTCATTCATTGCCCTATTTTGAAAGTTTTACATAAGCATTTGTTTATATATTGTTAGTCTGATATATGATACATTTTCTTCCTGAAAACATGCCAAAGGTGCATTTCTAAAACGTAGGCTTACATAGTATTTTTTGATTTATTAAGTACAAGGAAATAGTGTCCGAAATCTGTGGAGTAAAATCTTTAAAGACTAATATGTGGTAAACATAAAATAAAGTTCTAAATCTGGCTTCATCCAACATCTGGATTCTTTGGTTTAAAAGACAGGGAAAAATCCCTAATCACTTGAGGTGATTCGCCTTAATTAAAGATGTGTGCCTTTGGGAGAATAAGTTATTATGTTTGTTTTACCTTAGTGGCTAAAAACAGGAGTATGGAGTATCAGCTTTTAGTTTTTATTTCATTGCATGTCTGGAACAGATACCTAGAAACCTGAAATCTATTGCAAATCTCAGCTTTTGAAATAAAATCTGAGGGCTTGTCTAAGTGCCTTTTACCTAGATGTTTTTATTTATATTTTGAAATTTTGAATTAGATGAAGAAATAAATGATAAAAGGATTATACCAATGATATTAGTTTCACTGTTACTTTTATTTTCATCTTCATTTTTATTACTACTAAATTGTGAGTGATTTGTTCACGTATTCTTTTCTATTATAGAAAGATTTTAGTTTTGCTACCTGATATTATGTGAGTACCCTATGAATATAGCATATGAGCATAACACCAGTTTCTATCTTTATGTTTATCTTTATTTTATTGATGGATTACTTAAGTTTGATTTGCTAATTTTCGTTTAGTTTTCGATGGTGAGACATTCTCACTCTCCTTATGACAAATGGCTCTAGTGCCTCTTCACTAAGCATTAGGCTCTCTATATTCCAATACGAATCAATAGGATTCTTTCTAAAAGTCCTAAATACAACTTTATCAGCAGCTTTAGTTGGTGAATTGCATTTTCCTCTTACATTGAGTAGTCTATTATATCACAACCATAGACTCTTAGTCTGCAGAAGAAGTTGGGAGACTTCTGGGCCTACTAGACCTCTGACACATAGGTGTGACCTGATAGCCACGTCTCCGGCTTGACACCTCCAACCTGACCATCTCCTGTTCCATCTGGGTGCAATACACCATGTCTCCTGGAGGGGATTAATCATTCCCTTGCTGAGTGCTGAGGTCCATGTCACTCCTAACAGTCGGTTGGGGCCCATCAACTATCCTGCTGTGGCGTCATTCTTGTCATGCAGGGGGCCTTTCTGCATCTGCCTGTCTTCCTGCTCTCACAACAAGCAGACAAGTCTTCTATGCTGTGGGCCAGGGGCAGGTGTACTATTCTAAGATCGTAAGTTCTGGGGCCTGTTGGGAAGATGCCCTTTATGCTAAGCTTGGAGAAGATATCAAAGTGTGTAAACATGGGGACAAGGGTTGCCATCGTGCATATTGAGCAGACATTCAAATACTGACTAATCTACATACTCTGTGATTGATGAAGGGGCTAAAAAGGCCTGAGGATACTCTTTTTAAAGTTAAGATCGTCGTGGGACTGTTTTTAATTTTTTTGGACATTGCAAACTTATGAACTTTTGATTGTACTGTCTGATGAACTCTTTACTCTGAATGGTGTCAGGATGTCATGGTTGTCTTACTGGTGTACTCTAATGTGTTTTGCTAAAATGTTTCTTCATCTGTACGGTTGTGTCATGGTTGTATTGGCCTAGGTAACTGAGGGGAGTCTTTTAGTAGTATGTATACACTTTGAGGTTGCTTATATTATCTTTTGCTTTTTTATTTGAATAGGTTTTCGGTAATCCGTCACTTACTTATTTTTACTTTTGGATCTGGTGTTGTGTTTATGCTCTCTGAATTGGATTTTACCGTGATGAATGTTATAATTACTATATTATTACGTTTATGCTTTTCTTTTTTGTGATTTCTTTTTCTGGGTGCCTGTGATTTATTGTTATTTTTTATAGATCTGTTTGAGAAAAAAAAAAAAAATATATGAATTTTTTTTATGATTTTTTTATTTTTATTTTTTATGATGAGGGTATTTGATATCTGGATGATGGTTGATTATTTACAAGTAATAAGTGACATGAGAGGGTGTGGAGTGAGGTGACCTTGATGCAACTTATTACTTGTGCATATATTGTGACATTTGTATATCCTTTTGTCATAGGTAAAAGTAGGAAATGTTTAATGAAACAGAATAGAAAGGGGAGGACCATAGGGCCATAGGAAGTGAGTAGGGGGAAGGACCTTATATGGCCATACAGTAGGAAAGAGTAGAGGGAGGGGGCTACCGGGGCTCCCCCGTGCAGCTGTGTCTTTTTCACTCCTCCCTCTCACAAGTCTCATTGGTTTTTCAAGTGACTATATAACAACAAGTTTTGAGCAGGACAGGGCTTTTTTGGGGCCGCTTTTTGTAGACACTACTCTGTTCCAGCTCTCTCTGTCTCCCACCATGGAGGCAGAAGAAAAACTTTGTGAGTCCAAAATACTCTGAAAGATTTTGGACTTCGAAGTACTTAGAGGCAAAGTCTTTTAAAAACACATCTTTGAACCTCTTGACACTAAGAATGACTTGATCAAGAATTTTTATACATAGGAAAACGGAATGAGTTGCAGGAAAAAAGACAGATATTTATGTGGAACCTTTATCCAATGGGAAAGCCTTTCTTTAATAGGCAACGACAAAGGTATCTGTCTAGCCTCTTGCACGACATTAAGTTTTCGTAGCGCGTAAGATAATACTTACCGGCACTCATGCAAGTGTTGGGGTATTGTTTCACGAGCTACAACAAATTTAGAAACGAGAACCAAGTCAAAATAACTCTATTTGAATGAGTTATAGGCATACAACCTCTTTTCTTTTCCTTTCTGGTCCATTTTATGTATTCTACCTATACTCTCTTGTATTTTGTAAATAAAATCCCTTAAATGTTGTAAAGCCTCAGTTGTGAATTAGTTTATAACTGGAACAGAAGGACTTTAGGTATAGGGTTTTTTCTTCAAAGAGATGGTTTCGTCCATGGGGAGGTAAGTACTTTGATTCCACACAACGGCACATTACTGATTTAAAACACACACAACCTCATACAATTAACCTCTCTGTAAGGAGAGAATATGTTGATACACCTAATCTTTAAAAATAAAAGAATAGGTTATAAATACCTTCCCAGATTAAACTAGATGTTTATATTCTGAAAATAGTATATCTGTTCTATTTTATTAGAAGGGTGGTTTACAAACTAAGTTACGTACAACTTACAAACAATAATTTGCGAATTGAAATCTTTATTCTAAAACCTAGAGAAGTATTTTGAGAAGCAATATTAGAAAGGGTTAATAGTTTAGAGGAGGTCGGCCTCATCCTAGGATGAGGTGGCTCTGATAAAATAGACACTTTTCAACACAGTGGTATATACTGAATATTATACTTTTGATAAATGTAAAACTCAGGTGGTAAAGAGGGTAAATCCAGCGCTATTAAACAAAGATGACGGGGTTCGCGTCTCTGGTAGGTACAGTGGTGAGCGGAGAGTTTTCTTTATGAAGGAATAATAGACAATTTAAGCATTGTGCTACAAGTTGGTTAATATGGGTTTGATAGGACATAACTAATAGACCTTTTGATACTAGCTTTTCATTTAGATTAGACCTTTTCAAGTCGAAATCGTAATAACACACACACACACACACACACACACACACACACACACACACACACACACACACACACACACACACACACACACACACACAAACACACACACAATCACAAACAGAATTTACCTTGCACTGTAAAAGTCATTGTAAAGTTTTACAAAACACAATGCATGAGTGGTTATGAAGCACTGTTTTATTAGCAGATTATATAATTCTCTGTTATTGTACTACAGAGACGCACAAACGGCTGAAAGCTCATTCAACCCCACACCATGAAAACATAATTGACTCCCAAAAAAACAGGTTTACACCAGTGCAATACATGAAACGCAATTTTCTTTCTTTTGTACACGGCAAAAAATTGTATGCAGTGCAAATGTGTACCTATAAAAAAGCTAAAAGTAAATTCTTAAAATCAACTTAATTATCAAAATGGAAAATAATTGAGACATAATTGTCATGACTCACGACTCGGCAGTCTCCCCTCCTCCTCTGTGTGTTTTTCCCTTGTCTCTCTCTGTTGGCATGTGGGCGTGGCAGCACTCATTATAAATGGTTCAGGTTAAATAATAAAAAAGAACTATTTAACTAAATGACAATGCAGTCTTGTATATGGTACTTTACAACAGGTTATTGAAATTTAAGCATTACACAGAAGATCATGGAATAACTGTTAAACACCTTCAGATCGGAGTGACAGCTGACTGAGCCAGTCAGGTAACAGAATAAGTTTATCCTTTACGTTTAGCCTGGTCCCGACCAGGCTAAACGTAAAGGATAAATCTCCAGGGTAACGTATGTCCCTCCGCTTTTATGCAACCGGATCATGGCTAACGCAAGCCAGGATAACCGAAAAATCCTAGGTTAATCCCTTATCCTAGTTTTATGCAATAGGCCCCTGCTGTCCGTTCTGCTTTTGGGTCCAACCTCGAGCTATCACAACAATAATCATAGTAATGTTACAAAAACAATATATACAAAAATAAGATTCATAAATGTATAAAAGTAGTAACTTAGACTTAAAAAAAAACAATTGTCGTATAGAAATACAAATATAAAAAGAGAATGTTTTCATTACACTTAAGTTTACAAGAAGCACACAATTATGAAACCAAATTTTACATTTCTTATAGCACAGAAAAAAACATAGTGATGGTAGGATGTCCTAGAGGAAAGAGGTTCCCCCCAGTAACCATGAGGTCTCTGGTTGGATCCCCGGCACTGGACAGGAGGGTGATAGTAGTAAAACTAGCGGTGGCTGCTATTAAATCAATGGTGCCCACCAGCTCTACCATTGTGTCCTTGAGCAAGACATTTAACCCCAAATTGCTCCAGGGGCGCTGTACTATGGCTGACCCTGCACTCTGACCCCCTCCAAAGTGTGGTAACTTGAGAGGGGAGATGCGAAGAGCGAATTTCAATTTAAATTGAAAAATAAAGAAACTTAACAAAAGAATTACACAATCATAAAGCAGAAAACCTGGTTAATACACTGACCTTTCTTCCCTTCCTTGATGCAAAGTCATCAATAACATTTCCTATAGCATTACATGGAACATATTATGCTGATAAAGAGATGACATCACTGCATACATCTATCTATTACCACATATTCTCTATCTATCTATTGTACCAAGTATATTATTTAATTACAATGTTTACCAAAATACAAGCTATAGTACACGTGTATTACTGGAAAGCTTTTTCTAAATTACTATATGAAAGATTACTGTTAATTGAATACACTATAAAGGGCTAACCTTGCAAGAAAGCTCCTCTATTTTGCCTTTTTGATTTTAATCAAATTAAAAGTCAACTTAAAGCTGGGGTGGAGGATTTGGGGTAGTTGGCAGTTGGGACAGAGATTTGAATCCAAATACCTCAACCGCTCCACTTGTTCTCTTTGGTCCCTCCCCTATGGTCCCTCCCTGACATGCTCTACAGTCTACACCAACAACGTCGGTGCCAAAGTGAATGGACAGTCCCAACAGCCAATAAGAACAGAGAATCAGAGCCTCGCTCTTATTGGTCAAAGTGTACAGCTCATGTTAACTTTCACCAATCAGTCAGTCAGAGTCCAAAGGAGGTCCAACGTTTTCATAGTCCAACGTAACATCCTCTCCATCTCTATCATAATGCACCTGTGGAAAAGTAAAAAAAAAAAAAAAAAAAAACAGCAAACCGGAGATCCTGAGATTAAATGGAACAAATATTTCTATTTTGTTTTTTGTATTTTGTTTATTAAATGTTAAACCTGCAGTGTGTAGAATTTTGGGTTTTATTTCCTAGCAGATTTTGTAGAAAGTAATTATAATATCCATAAGTACATTTAATTTAGTGCATAATAGCTGAAAAAAATATTTGAATTATTTATTTTTCCCTTAGAAAGGGTCTCATATATGTCCATATTTCTGCATATTTTGGACCAAGGCCTAGTGCCGCCATCTTGAAAGTGTCATAGTTGGAATGTCATCAGGTGCATTGTTTAAAATTTAGAATTGTTCTTGTCCTTGAAGGCCACTGTAGCTTCTGTTATTATTCTAAAGGGTTGGGGTTACCCAGGGAGCGTTGCATTCTAGAGCTTTGTAGAACTTTCTTGATGATGTCATATTACACACTGCACCTTTAAGTGTTTGATCATAAAGTTTTTATACTCACAGCATTGTCATCCATCTGAGTTTTCTTCCCTGAAAAAGACAAAAGAAATCGACATGTTCCCACAGTCTGAATCTAGATTTATCAAATAATTTTGTCTATAACATTTTCTATCTTTAAAAGTTCTCACCTGTAGTTCTCTGCCATATGTTGACCGCCACAACAATAATGATGAGTGCTGCCAAACCCACAAACACTAGAATAATCCTGAGCCAACCTGAAAATTAAGATAAAAACATAAAAGACCGTTTGGCTGCTGCTTCCGTTCTAATTAAAATCCTGTAGCCAAAATGAGAAACAGAACTTGCTTAAGACTTTATACTGTAACATGGCAGATGTAAGACGTTTCTACATTGTTTCGATATATAAAAAACGCTCAATGCTGTTAAGTTTGTCTGTTCTGTGCTACTGTAGAAACATGGCCGTGCAACATGGCGGCCCCAACGCCCCGCTCTTATGTAGATACAAAAGGTTTGTTCTGAGGTCATACATAAACAAGAGATTGTACAATCATTATAAGAAACATGGCATCTCCTACCACCACCTTATATGCAGACGACTCACAGATCTACCTGTCCCTAAAGAGCACCAATGGAAGCTCCCTGAAACTGCAGCTGGATTATCTTGAGGATGTCAAAGCCAGGATGGCCCTCAACAATTTTAATAAAAGGAAAACCGAGGTCATACTGTGATATCTCTTCAATGGACCTCTTCTTCCTGCAGCCTTATGTTGCACCTGTGGTGGCCCCCACAGTGCCTGTTTTTAAATCATGTCTGAAGACCCATTTTTACTCATTGGCTTTTTAACGCAGAATTAAATTATTTGCTATTTGTCTATACTGTTTCTCTCTGTGTATATCATTTTCTGCATGAGTGGCTCTGTTGTTTTTAAATGTGCTCATGTGTTATAAAGTTAGATTGGATTGGAAAACATATTGATGATGATTATATTCAATTTCTACCAAGTCGATATGATCAGTTCTACACACTGTGCCTTTAACTGTCTCATCTCTAGAAAGTCAGAAAATCCAATCATCATGTGAAGCGTTACCTGGTCCAGAGGGATGTCTTGTTGGATCCTCTGAAGATGTGTTTATGAAATAAGAAAACACAACAAATGGTGATAGAATTCCTCATGTTTACCATCTGAAGAGAGTGAATGAGAGAGAAAAATGTCGACAAATAAAACCAAACGTACCTGGTTTCACACATGAGGACCCGGGGCAAACTCCAAACAGCAGCACTTGTCCACTCCATTCATCTGTCACTTTACACTTTAGTAACTCAGAATAGTTCGACTTCTGATTTAGACCAGAAGCTGTAAATGTCGCTGTGGCTGAACAGGAAGCTGTTGATATATCCACGTCGTTCATGTCACCTTCATACAGCCACTCCACTGTGTGATCACACCATCCATAATCCCTCACCTTGCAGGTCAATGTGACTGTATCATTCCTCTGATCATCATATACTGGTGAAGATGGAGACATTGAGAGAGACACAGAAAGAGTAAAATGTACTTCTTCACTCTAATCATATTTATTGTAATATTTGAGTAAAGTTGACAGTTTGAGCTGAAAACATCATGATGTAAATACTCACTCCAAACAACAGACAGATCAACCAAAGCATCTGGACCTTGTTGTTCTCCTGATTTGTTCTGTTTGCAGGTGTAACGACCAGAATCCGTATTATATCCGACATTCTTTATGACCAGAGAACAGTTTTCTGTCAAACTCAGTCTGTCGGCTTTATCCGTGGGAATCCCATCTCTAATTTGCCCATTAGTAACCAGCTCTTCTGAGTCATCCCAAGCATTTCTACGAGAGGACCATGTAGTGCTGACACAGTTGAGCTGATTTTCTATCACATTGTCACAAGGCAAAGTGACTTCCTCTCCATCTCTGACAGTGAACCAGAGGCGTTTCTGCCCGGTGACTGCTGTCGAAGATGAGAGACAAATGTTACATATAAAAAATGGAGTTAATGATTGTAGTTTTGTGTGAAGATTAAAACAACAAAAAATAAGGGCTGTAAAAATGAACGCATGTGCAGAATGATCCGGACCATACATTCCACTCTGCACTACAGTCACTCTAACGTGGTGGCTGACCCAGGATCAGTAGCTGCGCACGGCCTAACGTAGCAGCACGCTAGCCTGTGTTTTGAACTGCTAATGGCTACGTCTGTGGCGGCAGTTGATGTTGAGAGCAACAGGAGGAGAAACATTGTCCGCTCTGTTCAGAGCCTGCGAGGACACAAACGTCTGCAGTTTTCAGAGTTGTATGTGATTAGACATCAACATAACGTCGGCTTTCTGGCATGCACATATCGTTCAATTCGAATTTGTAATGTCCCATGGACCTTTCCTCTTAAAATATACCACTTGTTTCAACATTTTATAAATTCTGTTCAGTTTTTCAAGCCCACAATATAAGAAAGAGCTGTTCAGAGTCAAATATGATTCTTGTTTGAGCCAAACTGTATCCACAGAGCTTCCAACAATTTAAGAGATTCATGCAACAGCCACTATTTTCACAATTGAACAGTCCCCTAGAACGTGGTCACGAGTACAAAAACACAAACACACACACGGTGCAGACTGCAATCAAGTTGTATTCAAGAATGCACAACCTATGGATTCACCAAATAAATGCCATTATATAGCCTATATTTGCTCAAAGACAGAGCAAAGGGACAGACTAGTTTAATTATGGTGTGGTAGTAGGCATATATTTTATTTTGATTTTAATTTGTTTTCAGTATTAAAACCATCATTTGGATTTTCAATGAATAAAAATACTAATTGTAAATGTACGTATCCACCTTCTGTCATTTATATATCTGTTCATACAACAATATACAGAGAAAATTAAAAAAATTCTGGCATATTTCGAATGGTAATTAAACATACAAACAAATTTGACCTGTGACTTAACATAGCCAAACATACTCCAAAAACAATCAATCTCATCTTATATTAGCTGTCACTTCATTACTAGCTGATTTATATTGTCCCATGGACCTTCCCTATTGAAATATGCCGGGTTTTTTTAATGAAAAAAATATTCTGTTCAGTTTTTGAAAAGCCAAATCAGCTTTCAATAAAGGACAGATGTGGTTCAGTGTTGTGATAAATACTGATGACTATTATATTCCATTTCTCCCAAGTCTGTTCTAAAAAATGACTGTACATTCTACACGTCACACCTTTAATTGTTTCTGTATGACGTCAGAAAAACCAAAGATTGTGGGGCGCTCATAGTGTGCAAATAAACATCACGTGAAAACACAACTAATGGTGATAGAATTCCTCATGTTGACCATCTGAAGAGACTAAATGAGAAAGAAAAATGTCGACAAATAAAACCAAACGTACCTGTTTTCACACATGAGGACCCGGGGCCGACGCCACATAGCAGCACTTGTCCAGTCCTTTTATCTGTCAATTTACACTTGAATAACTCACGATAGTTTGACTTCTGATTCAGACCAGAAGCTGTAAATGTCGCTTTGGCTGGTGATGACATATCCACGTCGTTCACATCACCTTCATACAGCCACTCCACTGTGTGATCACGCCATCGATAAGCAAACACATAGCAGGTCAAGATGACTGTATCATTCTCCTGTTGTTTAGTTACTATTGAAGATGGACATGTTGACAGAGAAACAGAAAGAGTAAAATGTACTTCTTCACTCTAATCATATTTATTGTAATGTTTCAGTATAGTTGACAGTTTGAGCTGAAAACATCATGACGTAAATACTCACTGGGAACAACAGACAGATCAACCAAAGCATCTGGACCTTGTTCTCCTGATTTGATCTGTTTGCAGGTGTAACGACCATAATCTAACTCATATCTGACATTCTTTATGACCAAAGAACAGTTTTCTGTCAAACTCAGTCTGTCGGCTTTATCTGTGGGAATCTCATCTCTAATCTGCCCTTTAGTAACCAGCTCTACTGAGTCATACCAAGCATTTCTACGAGAGGACCATGTAGTACTGTTACAGTTGAGCTGATTTTCTATCACATTGTCACAAGGCAAAGTGACTTCCTCTCCTTCTCTGACAGTGAACAGGAGGCGTTTCTGCCCGGTGACTGCTGTCGAAGATGAGAGACAAATGTAACAAATAAAACATTTATTTAATGATTGTAGTTTTATGTGAGGATTAAAACAACAAAGAATACAACAAACAAATTTGACCTGTGACTTACAGTTTTTTACGATTGCTAAACCACAGTGGGCACAACTGGAACGACAAGTGCAAAACTCTAAAAACAGTATGCAGAGCAGCGGTTCATTCGGAACAAACTCTAGCTCGTTTTTCATTGCTTTAAACACAATTTTCAAAACTCTACACACCTATCTCATGGCTTAACCACAGCCTGCACAACAATGTGGATTTCCAGCACTTTTTTCAAATGCTAACACACTGCTGCCACAACTGTAAACCACACATTCAAAACAGAATGAATGCCTTTCAAACACTGCAGATTGCAATTTCAACTGAAACACTAAGATGTCTTGTTTTAGACTTGTTAGTGAACATATACAGTATAAAGGGAAAGCTAAAAAATATTTATTTTTTTGGAAATGGACCAAGGAAGACAGGTAGTTGGAGGTAGAAGAGTGGCAGTGAGAGTGTGGATGTGTGGAGGAAGACCTAGAAGACATAGAGCTGTAATGTCTGATGAAATACAGTAAGGGCAACACTGATAGACCCTGTTGTGAATCATGGTCTCGCATTGAGAGAGGCAGGGTTGAGAGTGCAACCCAATCTGCAAAAATCGAAAGTTGCATCTGTAATACGAATTTTCCAGCAAACAAACAGCTTAGAGTTGCCTTTCCTTACAGTAAATGACAACATTACAGGAATTGATTTCTGTATTACAATTATAGAATATTTACACAGATAAATACTACATTTGGAAATGTTTTCAATAAAATATACAAAATGTGTATCTATTGAAGCAAACTTCTGATTTTCATTTCTTTTTGTTTTCCTAAAAAAACTGGTATGTTATAAAATAAACAATTTCATGTGAAATAATTTCACCCTTTCAAAGAAAATATTATGTAATTTGTGTGAAATAACTAAAATTATTCAAACTGTAAAGATAAAAGTTTGTAATTTGTGTATTGGGGTTTGATGCTAGTGTTTGTACTCTGAGCAGGTTCTGAGTGACAGTGTGTGTTATCTCAATGAGGCTGGTTCATAGTGTTTGCTGCACTGAACCTGTTTTGCAGGTGAAGTGAACTGTTCAGCTCCAATGACTGTTGGTAGTGCAGACTGTAGTTAGAGTTTTGCACATTGAGCTACAGTTGTGCCCACTGTGGTTTAGCGATCGAAAAAAACTGTAACATAGCCCAAACTACTGAATAAACAATAAATCTCATCAAATATTAGTTGTCACATCATAACTAACTTATGCAATCATATCCATGGACATATAATTTTAAACTGAAATTGTATTGTCCCATGGACCTTTACTCTTGAATTATACCACTTTTTATTTTTATTCTGATTGCCCAAAATAGCAGAAGGAGGTGTCAAGAGTCAAAGATGAATCATGTTTGAGCCCAAATGTAATCCTCAGAGCTTCCAACAACTGAAAAGGTTCATGCAACAGCCACTATTTTCTTTCCATTCATATTTGACCCGTAACACCACAGCTGTCACTGTTAAGTTTAAGGACCTTCAGAATTTACTCAAATGGTAATAATGTGTTTTCTGAGGATATCAAAAACTATTGTTCCAATAAAAAAAACATTTTTTAATTTAATTTGAAAACAGTTGAAATTTGACAATATTGACACAATAGAACGGTTAATTTATCTTCAATACTTAAAAACTATTAAAAATTCTTCCTAATATTTCTTTTGTATATTCTTACCTGTAAATTGAAGCAGCAGTATCACAAATAAAGATGTTTTAATCTGTCCGAGTTGAGCCATCTCGATGACTTGTTCTCTCGTTCGCAAGTGTGTGAACTTATGCGTCTTTCAGATGAGTGTACTGCATTAACTTCCCTTTTCTGAAGTGCCACCTCCCTATATTATTTATAAGTTGTACGTGTGAATTTTTTTCAAACTTTGAAAGGGCTGAAACGAAGGGTCATTTAAATGTTTGCACACGTTTGAAGATGAGCTGATTAATAATGGATTGGATTTATATAGTGCTTTTCAAGGCACTCAAAGACACTTTACAGGGTTCCAGGTTCCATTCATTCACACACAGTCATACTGGTAGTGGTAAACTACCATAGTAGCCACAGCTGCCCTGGGGCAGACTGACGGAAGCGTGGCTGCCATTCAGCGCCTACGGCCCCTCCGACCACCACCTCAAACATATTCACCCGAGGCAAGGTGGGTGAAGTGTCTTGCCCAAGGACACAACAACCATGACACAGGTGGCAGAGCGGGGATCGAACCGCCAACCCTTGGATCATTGGCCGACCAGCTTAACCACCTGAGCCACGGTCGCCCGGTCGATTATTTTGAGAGCAGTTGCTTCCTCTTTGCGGTGTTGTTTTCTGAGAAATGAAGGGGTAGTTTTTGGGTGAATATATTACAGTTTTTGCCGATTGCTTACAGACATGTTGCAGACTTTGGCCCAATGAGTCAAAACTTAACACACAGGCCGAATAGGACAAAGCACAGGGAGATAATCTTCTAACTTATACGGCAAAATGAAGCTCTTGAAACGAAACCTAACAATCCCATTTCAAAACTGTTTTTAGCATCAAAACAATACACACATGCACCTTTGAATTACTCTTTCCTAGCAGCAACAACACACAGATGGGCTTTATGCAAAACACAGCTGTATTCAGTACTTTGGATGGTTTTTGACTTTAAAAGTCTCATACAGATTTTTTTTGTGAAAGATTGATCCACTACAGTTGACCTAGACACATGAATCAAAATGTAAACGCTTCAGATTTTTTATTTTATTTTGCCATTTCAGGTTTTTGCAAAATTAAAAAAAAACACACAAAGACACACAAGAAATGCTACCACTAGAATATTCTATAAAACATAGTGTTGTAGGCAAGGCAAGGCAATTTTATTTATAGAGCACATTTCAGGCACAGGGCCACTCAAGGTGCTTCACAGGGTTAAAATCAAATAAAGAATACAAAAAAAAAAAAAAAAAAAAAAAAAAAAAATGAACAAATTTAAAACATGGATAAAAATACAACATTTAAATAAAAAAATTAAAACATTTTACCAAAAAAAAAAAAAAAAAAAAAAAATTTACAGGTTAAAAGGGAAACAAGAACGTTTTGAGACCCGATTTAAAAGAGCTGAGAGTCTCAGCGGACCTCAGACTCTCTGGCAGTCCGTTCCAGACATTGGGCGCATAAACGCTGAATGCCGCCTCTCCCTGTTTAGTCCTAGCTCTGGGGACTTTTAAAAGACCTGTCCCAGACGACCTAAGGGCTCTGGGCGGCTCATAACGTATCAGCAGATCAGTAATGTATTTTGGCCCTAAACCATTTAAGGCTTTGTAGACCATCATCGATATTTTAAAATCAATTCTTTGAGTGACAGGAAGCCAGTGTAAAGACCTAAGAACTGGGGTAATGTGATCTACTTTTTTGGTCCTAGTGAGGACTCGAGCAGCAGCGTTCTGAATTAGCTGAAGCTGTCTGATTAGTTGTAGGGGAATGATTGGAAGACATTTAGGCTATGGATCTCCTGTTGGCATCTGGCCACATCACCTCATCCACGTCACAGGCAATGTCCTCCCTTGCCAAGCAACGGGGGAAATATCCAACCTCTAGAATAATTTTTTGGAAAGATTGATCCACTATATTTTCAATTAGACACATGAATTTCTTTTAGAAAAGCTTCTGAAAAAAAGTTTATATTGCAATTTCATGGTTTTGGCCAACAAAACAAAAAAAACACAACAAATAGGTAGGATTGCAGTTCAACAAGCAATTCAGTGTGTCACTATGAACTCTGAAACAATTACACTAAAATAAAATAAAACAAGTGTTGTAAGGAATGGGGCGAGTGGATTATGAATCCTTTGGATACCACCTCCTGTTTGCGTCTGGCCACATTGCCTCATTGACATCACATGCAATGTCATCCTTTGAGAACCAACAGCGAAAATATTCCTGATATCCAGTCTAAATTACCTAATTATTGAGCTATTGTGTAGTTGGGCTGGACTTTCTGCCCAGGCTCCTATATTGTTAGGCCATGATCTATAACATGGTCCACTATAGTGACCCTGTCTCCGCCTGTTGTCTTCTTTGTCCTTGTCCTCCTGCCGCTCTCTCTTGTCCTCTTCCCCTGACTCTTACTGTCTCACAAAGGAGCTGAGCTAACCTGAGGTGTATTTGTAGTGATAAAGCTCACACTGATTTGTATTCAATTAGTTTTATTTTGTATATTTCATGTGTGTAAGTCTGTGTGATTTTCCAAATTTGGTTGTGTTTTGTATTTTACATAGCCGTGTTTTCCCAATGATTGCAGGAGATTTCATTTTTGAACAATGTGTCTTCTGTAAAAAACTGTGTGTAGTGTTTTGCAAGAAGTGTTTTGGAGAATTTCAAACACAGTGCAAAGCATATTTTGTGTTTGTGGGGTTGGTGCTTGTGTTTAGGGCATGGTCACCAAAGTTAGAGGTTGTGATGCTTTGGGCCTAGCAACCACTATTAGTGTGTAAGCATTAGGCAAAAACTGTAAGCTTCAGCCGCAGAGCTCTGGAGGTGTGAACTGTTTGTTCCTCATTGTGTGTGTGTGTGTGTGTGTGTGTGTGTGTGTGTGTGTGTGTGTGTGTGTGTGTGTGTGTGTGTGTGTGTTCCAGCATTCACACCAATTATTCAGCCTTGTTTGAAGGCATCATGTAAAACCAATCTTTAGAGATTTTACTATGAAAGCGGATGGGACCTCATATTCTCTTTATTCTGGCCCTCATACCCTTCCGTAGTTTTTCACCTGTTAAAGGGACACTGTGTAATATGACATCATCAAGTAAATTCTAGAAAGTTCTAGAATGCAACGCTCCCTGGGTAACCCCACCCCTTTCGAATAATAACAGAAGCTACAGTGGCCTTCAAGGACAAGAACAATTCTAAATTTTAAACAATGCACCTGATGACATTCCAACTATGACACTTCCAAAATGGCGGTGACAAGGCCTTGGTCCAAAGTATGGAGAAATATGGACATATATGAGACCCTTTCTAAAAAAAAATATATATATTAAAAAATAATCTGCTATTATGCACTAAATTAAACGTATTTATGGATATTATAATTATTTTCTACAAAATCTGCTAGGAAATAAAACACAAAATTCTACACACTGCAGGTTTAATGAATTTGCAATTTGGGGCGATTGTCCCGAACACAGATTGCTATTGAGCCTCTAAAGCAGCTGAACATGACTCATTGATTTGTGTCCCACAGCTGCTTACTGTTTGTAGATGAGGTAGATAGATAGATAGATAGATAGATAGATAGATAGATAGATAGATAGATAGATAGATAGATAGATAGATAG
>OX442358.1:29918989-29926489 GCA_949357725.1 Hyperoplus immaculatus | reverse complement strand
TGTGTGTGTGTGTGTGTGTGTGTGCGTCCTGGGACATGGGGGGGGTGAGTTGAGGGGGCATCGCTGGACATATGGATCTGATAGAAGAGAAAGATAACCAGCAGACACACTGGAGCCATCCTGAACAGGGCCGGAAATGTGTGTGTGTGTGTGTGTGTTTGTGTGTGTGTGTGTGTGTGTGTGTGTGTGTGTGTTTGTGTGTGTGTGTGTGTGTGTGTTTGTGTTTGTGTTTGTGTTTGTGTGTGTGTGTGTGTGTGTGTGTGTGTGTGTGTGTGTGTGTTTGTGTGTGTGTGTATGTGTTTGTGTGTTTGTGTGTGTGTGTGTGTGTATGTGTTTGTGTGTTTGTGTGTGTGTGTGTGTGTGTGTGTTTGTGTGTGTGTGTGTGTGTGTGTGTGTGTGTGTGTTTGTGTGTGTGTGTGTGTGTGTGTGTGTGTGTGTGTGTGTGTGTTCGTGTGTGTGTGTTTGTGTGTGTGTGTGTGTGTGTGTGTGTTTGTGTTTGTGTTTGTGTGTGTGTGTGTGTGTGTGTGTGTGTGTGTGTGTGTGTGTCTGTCTGTATAGTGCAGAATCCTATTGTCAGGAGACATTATTAACCCAAATGTTGACGTAATAACTCTCCTACTGTGAAAGATGTTAGTAAAATTTCTAACCTACTGAAAATGAACATACATTATTATCTGTAATGTTAGACAAGTTGGAATCAGTTTATACATTACAATGTCTTGGCCACATATCAGGAAAATGTACATTTAGGTGTTTATCTCAAATTTTTTATTTTTTTTTCAATACTCTGAACCAAAAATCTCAACTTCTAAAGCACTTACATCAACTAAACTTTCCATAATCATTCTCAGCACTATTCTGAAGGTTATTAGAGAAGGATTTGTTCATAATTCGATGTCCACATAGACTAGCAGACTGACTCAATAATGCTTGTCCTGATAAAAAGTGCCACGATTTCTTATTTTTTATTACACATGTATGTAATAATTAACGATAAACTTAATTTGTGTTGCTTAACCCTCTTAAAACAATAAAATATCTCCAGAACATCTTCAAGGCCACTGGGCGTTGTGATCGCTGATAAGAGACATTTAATTATACTGCGAGGAAAATGGAGATTAATTTAGCAGCAAGATGAAAAAAATTTTATTAAAAAAAAAATTGTTAACCTTTATTGATACAGGTAAATCCCATTGAGACCGGAGACTCTTTTTCAAGGGAGACCTGTTCCCATTCCCACGTTACCATTCACACACCGATAGCAGGCTAACTATTGACATTCACACGGTGGCATCCAATCACAAAAACAAACTGCAACACAAGAGAGCATCAGATAAAAGCTGCTCAAACACGATAGAAAGATAGCTATACTCATTGTTCCACCAATCAGAAAATAAAAGAGAGAAAGAAATAAATTAATAGCAATAAAAACATTTTAAAAAACACGATTAAAACCAGCATAAAAGCAGATATGAAATCTGATAAAAAGTGCTAAAAAATAATAGATACCATTGTTTATATGCACAAATGACTATCTAGTCTTGACTGCGGACAAGAGAGACGTGCAGCATCGACATAGACTTGATGACCGAATGAAGAATTTGGCCTTGTTGAAGAGATGGTAATATGTAGGAAAACAGTTGATAAAGGTTAATGCATTGTTTGTTTTTAATAATCTACTTTGTTGTGTACAGCCACAAACACACACACACCTACGCACACACACACACACACAGACACACACAAACACACACACAAACACACACACACACACACGCACAGACACACACACACACACACACACACACACACACTCACACACAAACACACACACACACAGACCCACACACACACACACACACACACACACACAGACCCAGTTGATTATTTCATACTAACGGTACAAAGTTCAAGAAAACATAACTGTTTTATTGTTCAGACTTCGGCCCTTCGTTTCCCCAGCAGGTGAAACTGCACTGACAGAATTCTAGTTTCTAAAAGATCCAGGAGAGCAAGCACCATGTTAAGGTAGGGAACACTGCTAATCCAATTCCAATGATTCCTGCTGCTTGATTGGTTGTTTATAGCCTATAGTTTAAATGTATAGCAGTGTGTAGGCCTATGTAATGCGTATGGAAGACTAGTAGAGCCACGAAAAAAGAAAAAAAAAATAGATAATTTATTTATTTATTTATTTTAAATAAAAACAAAGCTGTAACGGCAGCGGTCACTTAACTAACAGCGTGGGGCGACTGATCCTCTGGTTTTAAATTTTTGAACTCTTGTGTTTTTTTTAAAGAATTTTTAGAGCGTCTCAGATAAACTACTAGACCAAATAAAGCCGTGTTATCGCGACTTAAGAGGTTAAAAAAAAAACCTTGTTGTGTCCCTTAACTTTTCTCTTAACTGCTGTTCAGCTTCGTCTTTATTCTCGAAATTTTGACTTTAGTGTGTGTGTGTGTGTGTGTGTGTGCATGTGTGTGTGTGTGTGTGTCTAATATGTAGCATTTGACTCAAAGTATCTTCAATTTGCAGGTTTTCTCTACTAGTGTGCGTTTCTCTGATATTTGGCGTCTCAGCGAAGCCATATGAACAATGGGTATGTGTCATTTAAACTGGTTTTACTGTCTCAACATTTGTATTCTTGTGCCGCCATCGTGTAATGTTATCTTTGCTCTATTTGTTTTCCAGAATAAACCCTCAGGGGAAGCAGTCCAGGATACTGTACTGTAAGTTGTCATTTCCGCTTAGGAGGACAATTCAGATTATTGGCAGAGGTGATTTTACACCATTAAGGACATATTTATGATATAATTAATTACTTAAAATGTTACAGAGTGCACCTTTAACATTGCATGTATATTAACATAACATAATAGGTTTAAAAAATATATCTTAAACTTTGATAGTTGAAAACCAAGAATCTAAAAGTTGGATAAAGTCAGAGTTAACATCTTGATTTCATCTTTGAAACATATTAGTTTTGGAAACAGCTTTGTTTTATTTTATACATGTTTTTAAAGGGACACTGTGTAACATTTTAAGTAATGTATTAGCTAAAATAAATATCCTCATTCATAAATATGTCCTCATTGGTGTAAAATCACCTCTGCCAAAAATCTGAATTATCCTCCTGAGCGGAGAATTACAAATATTAATATGACATTTTGTCCATTGAGCAGGCAAGTCTCATGGAGGAATCCATGTTTTTGGAATGTCATCAGGTGCATTGTTTAAAATTTAGAATTGTTCTTGTCCTTGAAGGCCACTGTAGCTTCTGTTATTATTCGAAAGGGTTGGGGTTACCCAGGGAGCGCTACATTCTGGAACTTTCTAGAACTTTCTTGATGATGTCACATTACACAGTGTCCCTTTAAGAACAGAATGTCTCATAAATCAGAAAATTAACAACACATATGAACAAATCCTTCTGTAATAACCTTCAGAATAGCGCTGAGAATGATCATGGAAAGTTTAGTTGATGTAAGTGCTTGGGAAGTTGAGATTTTTGTAAAATTAGATATTTTTAATATTACATTTTCCAGGTCCGTAGACGAGCAGGGAAAGATGTCGTGGAAGGTGGCGGTTGAGCCTCTGGAGGACATGGATGAGACGCGCTACGAGGTCGACCCCAGAATGATGATCTGGGAACGAGTGAACGGAGCGGACCAGCAGCCAATGAGAGAGGAGGAGGAGGTACAATGATGATTTAGATGAGATGGTTGTGTTCGAAAAGCCCTACTATCGCCCTACTCGTACTAAAAGCCCTAACGTCCTACTCATACTAAAAGCCTTACTAACGTCCTATTCATACTAAAAGCCCTACTAACGTCCTACTCATACTAAAAGCCCTACTAACGTCCTACTCATACTAAAGCCCTACTAACGTCCTACTCATACTAAAAGCCTTACTAACGTCCTACTCATACTAAAAGCCCTACTAACATCCTAATCATACTAATTTTGACGTCAATTTGAGTATGTTGTGGTTGTTTATGCAAGTTTGTGTAGGCAATCGATGGAGAGCAGCGAGTCATCGTTCACGGGCACAGAGACCCCGCCTCTTTATAGCGCTCTGTCTTCTGATTGGATAAAAAAAAAACGAGCAGGATACTCAAAACTTTACCTGGCTTTACCTGTGTTATGAACTGCACATACTGTTTGAGTGATTGCTGTATGAATATAGAGAGATTTAACACGTACTATATTAACCAACTAAAATATCCCTTTCTTCTCCTTTAAGCCTGCTGTACACGTCGCACGCATCGCCGACCAAGATTACGATGAAATACTCGAGGAGGAAAAGCAGGAGGAACCAGAGGCGAATTGGGATGAGGAAAAGTACAACAAAGTGCTTAAAGAGCTCCACCCCTATCTGGGCCCACTGTATCAACAGGACAACAACCAGCAATGGGCTGTGGAGGTAGTAACCCTGCGTTCCAAATCTCATACTCTTTCTTTTTTCTACTGTACTCTGTGTGTGTGTGTGTGTGTGTGTATGTGTGTGCGTGTGTGTGTGTGTGCGTGTGTGTGTGTGTGTGTGTGTGTGTGTGTGTGTGTGTGTGTGTGTGTGTGTGTGTGTGTGTGTGTGTGTGTGTGTGTGTGACTGACAACCCATTCAAATCTTTGATCACTACATCTGACGATACAAATAGGATGCAGTATGCTACGATTGCGGACATACTTTTACTTATTTATTTCATCCTAACATCGCGCCCTGATCTTGCCTCTTGCTTTTATATCCGTCACATCACTTCCGGTGCGCACTGGATATATAATATATTTTTTTACATGAGACTCTCAAGTATAGGTCCATAGCTACAGTACATAGCCTATACAAAGTAAAAAGTCATCTAATCCAATACAATTATATTTTTAAACTATCAATTACTATCTGACTCACCATGTTTTATTTGTCCAGCCGTAGGGAGGTCCATAGCTCCATCTCAAATAATGTACGAGCAGGACGTTAGTAGGGCTTTTAGTATGAGTAGGATGACATTAGTAGGGCTTTTAGTATGAGTAGGACGTTAGTAGGGCTTTTAGTATGAGCAGGGCTTTTAGTATGAGTAGGACGTTAGAAGGACTTTTAGTATGAGTAGGATGTTAGTAGGGCTTTTAGTATGAGTAGGATGTTAGGAGGGCTTTTAGTATGAGTAGGATGTTAGGAGGGCTTTTAGTATGAGTAGGACGTTAGAAGGACTTTTAGTATGAGTAGGATGTTAGTAGGGCTTTTAGTATGAGTAGGATGTTAGGAGGGCTTTTAGTATGAGTAGGACGTTAGAAGGACTTTTAGTATGAGTAGGATGTTAGTAGGGCTTTTAGTATGAGTAGGATGTTAGTAGGGCTTTTAGTATGAGTAGAACGTTAGAAGGACTTTTAGTATGAGTAGGATGTTAGTAGGGCTTTTAGTATGAGTAGAACGTTAGTAGGGCTTTTAGTATGAGTAGGATGTTAGTAGGACTTTTAGTATGAGTAGGGCGTTAGAAGGACTTTTAGTATGAGTAGGACGTTATAGGGCTTTTAGTATGAGTAGGGCTTTTAGTATGAGTAGGACGTTAGAAGGACTTTTAGTATGAGTAGGATGTTAGTAGGGCTTTTAGTATGAGTAGAACGTTAGAAGGACTTTTAGTGTGTGTAGGACGTTATAGGGCTTTTAGTATGAGTAGGGCGTTAGTAGGGCTTTTAGTATGAGTAGGATGTTAGTAGGGCTTTTAGTATGAGTAGGGCGTTAGAAGGACTTTTAGTATGAGCAGGACGTTATAGGGCTTTTTACATGTACTTTTTGCTTTTTATAGGCTGTTTAGCTAGTAGGTCCAAAGCTAAATAGCCTGTCGAAAGCAAAATGTACATGTAATCCGATTTCATTTGATTTATTTTTTACTTTTAATTACTATCTGACTATCCATTAAAATCTATCCCACTATCTATTTCTTTTTTCCAACCCCTAGGAGGCGGCGCCAGAGAGTGACATCATCAGAATGCACCTGGAGCCAGAGAGTGACATCATCAGAATGCACCTGGAGCCAGAGTTGGACCTGGACGACCTTTACCACCTGGACGTGATGCAGCCTGCGCGTTACCGTGACGACAGCCAAACCGACGCCGCGGTGGTTGATCTGCCGTTACCGGGGAAACACAGCGAACCGGAGGAAGACTTTGATCATCTCTACCACCAGTAGAGAACTTTCACCCATACGGAACCGGCGTTCATTATAAAATCGCTATTATAATATAATGAATGAGGCTTTTCTTCCCTCAGTCTTCCCTTGGCCCAGCTGTCCTGTTAATCCTAACCCTACATTTTTATAGAAGTGATGTCACATCTGTAAAATGTAGGGTTAGACAGTGAGGCCATAAAACACTCTTTCTGCCTTTTCTCAGGCTAGGATGAACCAATTTTTTTAAGAAAAAGCACATTTATACAACATAGGATCTCAGAGTTCAATACACCTTCATATTCCCACCGGTGAAGTAGGTCTTTAAAAGTGCTACGAGGAGCTTTTAAATATTTCTGAAACAGTCAAAAAAAAATCCTCTGATGATCATAAATTACATTGTAACAGCAAACAAGACCACCAGTGCAAAGAATGATATTTTTTTTTATATAGTTTTCCTTAATGCCTTTGTCATGGGTATACGCTCACCCAGGAACAACAGCTGGCGTAGTAAAAACACTACCGCTTTTATCCAAAGAGGGCGCAAGAATGAACACAAACTGAAAGTTCCTCGTAGCACCTTTAAAACTACAACTCATTCTATGTAAAACAACTAACTTCCATTTTAAATAACACACAGGCAAAAAACATTAAATTCCAGTTAAAGGTGTAGTCAGTGATTCTGGAGAACACTTGTTGTAAAATTCACTCTTTGTCGAAATCAGGGAATATCTCCTCACGATCCACTACCTGTCTGTACTGTGTGTGTGCTGAAGAAAATCCAGTGTTAATACACAGCATAGGCTCTGTAGCTAGCAACATGCCTGTTTACAGAGCCTAGGCTGTGTATTAACACTGCTTTTATTTTTCCAGCGCACACACACAGTACAGACAGGTAGCGGATCGTGAGGAGATATTCACTGATTTTGACAGAAAGTGATTTTGACAACAAGCGTTCTCCAGAATCACTGACTGCACCTTTAACTTTCCTCAGTAAGAAAGAACACACCTAAAGCTTATAGTGCCTCATGTGCATCTATCTTAATAAAGACGCTTTAATCACCCAACTTTAATGTGTGTTTGTGTTTTATTTATTCCTGTATAGGAGTGGATTTTCGGGGTGTGTGTTAGTGTGTGTGTGTATTGTCTGATATCGGTCTCATTCCCTAATAGATTTGTTGTTGAGATGAACTTGATTCCCTTTAAAAACATCCCAGACCATGTGTGATATGTTATTGAATGTGCAGAAAGCTTTAAACAATGCAGAAGAATGCATATTTAAAAGCAATACAGAAAGCCCGTACTGCATTATATTCCATAATATGTGTGTCACTGTGGACCT
>OX442358.1:29888989-29913989 GCA_949357725.1 Hyperoplus immaculatus | reverse complement strand
AGCAACAGATTAAAATGAATATGATATCCTTTAACCAATTTAAACATGCTGTCTTGAATCTGCCAAACTCTGGCTGTAACTGGTTTAATTAGGCTGGATTGGATTTACCAATTTAATTATGTTCCTAGTAGCCTAACTCTACATCTCTGTCTGGGATGTTTCTCGCCTAACTCTACATCTCTGTCTGGGATGTTTCTCTTTACCAGCTTGTTGTGTATTTTTAAGTATCTTTACCTTAGTTTTTATTCCATTTTATACTATTTTAACTTATCACTTGTTTATATATTGTTTATATATTGTATATATTATAGTCCCTGTTCGTTCATTGTTTATTGTCTAACTGTATGTCAGGGAAGGAGAGAGAGGGAGAGAGAGGGATAGAGAGAGAGGGAGAGGGAGAGGGAGAGACCTTATTCACCAAGACAAATTCCTTGTTGGTGTAAAACCCTTCTTGGCAATAAACTCCTTTCTGATTCTGATTCTGATTTGTATTGTATATTGTGTTCGTATTTTAGTTTTTTTGTTTCTCGACATCATTGTAAATGAGCTTCGCCCCTCAACGATATCTCGAGTATAAATAAAGGTTAAAATAAAATAAATAAGTAAGTAAGTAAGTAAATAAATAAATAAATAAATAAAATAAAATAAAATAAATAAATAAAATAAGTAAGTAAATAAATAAATAAATAAATAAATAAATAAATAAATAAATAAATAAATAAAATAAAATAAAATAAATAAATAGTGACGAAGTTGAAAATGTTTTTTTTATAACATATTGGTGAGTTCTCGGCAACATCAACAAATGTGAATTTAATTTACAAACCAAAAAGACCAACATGCTCTGTATTCATGAAGGTATTTATTTTATATTAACCTTTGTGTCACATTGAAGGGAGTCCCGGCCAAGAGGCAGCAACACTGAGTGAATGTGTAATTCCGACACGGTCGGTCTCTGGAGCCAAGAATCTGAGTGTGAGTGTGTGTGTGTGTGTGTTTGTGTGTGTGTGTGTGTGTGTGTGAGAGAGAGCATGTGTGTGTGTGTGTGTGTGTGTGTGTGTGAGAGAGAGAGCATGTGTGTGTGTGCGTGTGTGTGTGTGTGTGTGTGTGTGTGTGTGAGAGAGAGAGACGTGTGTGTCTGTGTGTGTGAGAGAGCGTGTGTGTGTCTGTGTGAGAGCGTGTGTGTGTGTGTCTGTGACAGAGCATATGTGTGTGTGTGTGTGTGTGTGTGTGTGTGTGTGTGTGTGTGTGTGTGTGTGTGTGTGTGTGTGTGTGTGTGTGTGTGTGTTGTGTGCTGGACAGGAGAAAAGGCCTCTTCCTTCGTAGCTGCAGGAGCCAAGCCTGTCTGCCTCGGTCTGAAAGCCTCTTTCTATCCCTCCGCGGACCCATGCGGCTCCGTCTTTATTCCGGCTTCTTTAAATGAGTTTATCACGCTACCAGGGTCCTCCGCCGCCACAGTGTAACGTTTGGCTTCCCTTTGTGTGTGTGTGGAGAGGCTGAATCGAGCCGACATTTATTATTTTGACCTTTTCGCTATAGCCCATCAAAGAGACGCCTTTCTCCGCAAGACTTCTGTGCTGTGCTAGTGCTGTGGGGAGATTTTTAAAATGTTTTGTTGTTTTGTTCGACTAGGGTTGACAATAAAAGGCAAGAAGCTCCGAGGGGGAATATTGAATAGAGGTAGAAATCAATTAAGGCCGTGGAGTAGAGAGAGATATGCGGCGCCGCCGAAGAGAGGAAGAAAGGGGAAGCTAACCAAATTTGTTCTGGGAGTTTCTTTGAAGTCAGAATTATGTAAAAAAAAAAAAAGATCGGAATAGTTTTCGTCCAGTAGCTGATGTGCAAGATTCAACATAGCAACGTGTAAGACTTTTCATTTTGTAGCTTATGTTTTAAGGATAGGCTACATGTAAAAATAAATAAATAAATAAAGAGAGTTCCTTGCAGTATGAGAAGACATGTGATTGTAATGACTTTGCTATAGGCCTATCCAGTGTTGTTGAAGCAAATCTTTCAGCAGTTTATATTCTACCAATGACTCGCACTGGAAGACGTTCAACTTTAGCAAACCACAATACAGGGCGAAATCTAGTCTGGTTAAAGGGACACTGTGTAACATTTTAAGTAATTTATTAGCTAAAATCAATATCCTCATTCATACATATGTCCTCATTGGTGTAAAATCACCTCTGCCAATAATCTGAATTATCCTCCAGAGCGGAGAATTACAAATATTAATATTAAATTTTGTACATTGAGCAGGCAGGTCTTATGGAGGAATCCATGTTTTTGGAATGTCATCAGGTGCATTGTTTAAAATGTAGAATTGTTCTTGTCCTTGAAGGCCACCGTAGCTTCTGTTATTATTCAAAAGGGGTGGGGTTACCCAGGGAGCATTGCATTCTAGAACTTTCTTGATGATGTCATATTACACACTGCACCTTTAAGTAAAGGAAAAGCTGTTCGAACTTTGTAAAAAAAATCATCTAATTGACAATGTTCATCTGATATGAAATTATAACTAAATATAATACAAAAAAAAAGTCACATGGCCATGCCAGCAAAGAAATGCCACTGAGCTTTTTAAATTAGAGAAGCAATGGTTACAATTAAAAATAAATTCCTTTCCATTTATGGCCCAAACATGTTTGTAGTCTCACTAGTTAACTACTCACAACATGGCACAAAAGTATTTGAACTACTTGATTCACTAATCTGACAAATCTTCACATAAAAAAGTTTGGTCATTTTATCATATTTAAGTAAATAAGTCAGTTTTCCTTTGGTAGGCGTTCTGATCTAATTACAAAACACATAGACTACATCAAAATGTTTCTTTGCCTAATTTATTTTTAAACATTATTTTAATCACTTGGCCTATAAACTCCAAATGAAGCGCTTATTTGCAAACCTGGTTCTTGTCTATGTAACAGGCCAACTGAATATATTGTCTGACTTTAGTTTACTTTCGTGTAGCGTCGCAATAGCACCATCTAGTGGCGTGAAGTGAGGTGTGCAGGCAAAACACTGCAGGCAAATTCTTTTTTTTTCATGATTGAGATTTTTGTCTATTTATCTTCCATAACATGTCTTCTTTCATACTAGTATAAATCAAAGGTCCACAATGTACATTTAGGTGTTTATTTGACTAAACCTTGTCTGTTTGCGTAAAAAGTAACCAACTGGCAAAGGTCCATTATGATATCTGGTAAAAAATTTACCCTATCAGTCTCTGAAATCAGGGTATTTTTCGAGTCACAAGTAGCCATGTTTGAATGAATTCATAAGCAAACTTACTGTACAACCTAATAATACAGCCATGGTAAAAAAAAAAAAAAGCCAAGATTTCTTTTAGTAAAAAAAATACAGCAGACGTAATTTCTCCGTTTGTGTTCATATCTCAGTTACAATGCTTGAGACCAATCTACAGATTTATTTGTAAAATGTCCACAGAAATGATTTGCCTACAAAATGCATTCAGACGGTTAGGCAGTGAAAATCAAAGAGGCAAAGTCAGTACGAGTCATCATAGGCTGGTTCCAACTATTACACACAGACTAGAACAGTTATCAAATGAAATTCATGTATAAAACTCTTGCATTCGGACTGAGCCGCGAATTCAGTGTGATAAGACACTCGTGCACTCACTCACTCAGTGCCATATCCTAACCCTTAAAAAAGGTGTAGTCAGTGATTCAGGAGAATGCTTTTTTTTGTCCAAATCAGTGAATATCTCCTCATGATCCGCTACCTGTCTGTACTGTGTGTGTGCTGAAAACAAATCTACTCGTAATGTAGTGTGTACAAAGTGATTTTGACAACAAGCGTTCTCCAGAATCACTGACTGCACCTTTAAATAGCTTCAACGTTCCACTGCAAACAAGGATTTTTTTTGCATCATTGATCGGCTGATTTCAGGAACTCTTTGTGTTAATGGCCGAAGATCTTGATTTGATCGATTTTATTTTTTTTAATTGTCCTGGAAGTTTGCTTTTCTCTTCTCCACAAATGCTGTCATGCCTTCTTTACGATCCTCCTGCAAGGGGAAAATAAGACTAGGTTAAATAGATGGATGGATGGATGGATGGATGGATGGATGGATGGATGGATGGATGGATGGATGGATGGATAGATAGATAGATAGATAGATAGATAGATAGATAGATAGATAGATAGATAGATAGATAGATAGATAGATAGATAGATAGATAGATAGACACTCTTCTACTCACCAGAGCAAAGGTTGAGTGGAACAAGCGTTTCTCCAAGCGGTTTCCTTCGGCCAGATTCAGTTCATAAGCTGCAAACACACAGAGGAGCAAGTCAGAATAAACTGAAACATATTAAACTTACAGATAGAGAATCATGACACTCTGAAAATTCTGCTCTATTTAAAACCTACTTGGTTATTCTGGTGCAATTGTTTTTTTAAATTGTGCACGATCCCTGTAAAAGGAATTTAAAGAAGTTGTCCACACACCTGCGTTCACCGCCTCTTTAGCCATGGCAGAGACCAGTTTGGAGTTGGCAGCTATTTTCTCCCCACACTTCACGGCTTCAGACACCAGTTCCTCCACGGGGCAGATTTTACTCACCAAACCTGATGGGAACACACACCAAAGATTTATTTTTTTTGATTCTTGTCTGTTCGCAGCGCTTCTTTGCATTCAACCTGGTGCTTGTCTATGCAACAGGCCAACTGAATTTGTTTTCTGACTAGTTTACTTTAGTGTAGCGTCGCAAGAGCCCCATCTAGTGGCGTGACATAAAATAGGCTGAACGGGTCAATTTTCAGATTTTTGTCTATTTTCCTTCTTTCATACTAGTATAAATCAAAGGTCCAACATGTACATTCAGGTGTTTATTTGACTAAACCTTGTCTGTTTGCGTCTGTATATTTCTCCTATACAACCATCTTTAACGGACATTATCTCAACATTAGTTTGGTGTTCCAATACTCTGAATCAAAAAATCTCAACTTCTAAAGCCCTTACACCAACTTAACTTCCCACAATCATTCCAAGAACTATTCTGAAGGTTGAGTTCAACATCATGTACACTGCTGGATGCAAAGTTGAATATTTATTTTCTATGAATAAAGTATAAAATAAGAAGGGTAAGGGCCGGAAAAGTTGTTAACTTCTTCCTATCAATTTTGACTATATTTGACGATCGCTTGTCATTTGCTAATACTTTTTTAAATACTTTATTTTTTGATTTTTTTTTTTAAACCTGCAGTGTGTAGAATTTTGGTTTTTATTTCCTAGCAGATTTTGTAGAAAGTAATTATAATATCCATTAAGTACATTTAATTTAGTGCATAATAGCTGAAAAAAATGTTTTAATTATTTATTTTTCCCTTAGAAAGAGTCTCATATATGTCCATATTTCTGCATATTTTGGACCAAGGCCTAGTGCCGCCATCTTGAAGGTGTCTTAGTTGGAATGTCATCAGGTGCATTGTTTAAAATTTAGAATTGTTCTTGTCCTTGAAGGCCACTGTAGCTTCTGTTATTATTCTAAAGGGTTGGGGTTACCCAGGGAGCGTTGCGTTCTAGAACTTTGTAGAACTTTCTTGATGATGTCATATTACACACTGCACCTTTAAGGAACAAAGCACACAACTGAAAAAGTGAAAAGACAAACCAAAGACAAAACATAATAAACAACTAACATGTCGTACTCTACTTTACAGCTTTCTAAGGACTTTGTTTAAACTAAGGGTTACTGTTACTGTCACCTGCTTGTTTGGCGTCCTGAGCGTTGATCCTGTCTCCAGTTAGAACCATCTCCATGGCGAGAGACTTTCCAACAGCCCGGGTCAGACGCTGGGTCCCGCCAGCACCTTAAAGGGATACACACACGACGTTAGGAGAAGCTGCTACTGAAGAAACATCTGGTAACATCTAACCCTGAGTTCAAATTCACACACTCTTTGTTCTCACTATTCTACATACAGCTTATTGTCATTTATATGTTGCTGATTTTGTCTGTCGTGTTTTTTTTCTAAATGAATTCTATTCTTAGACATATTTTGTTACTATGCACACTGTAAAGCACTTTGTGACCCTATCTGTGAAAAGCGATATATAAATAAATGTTACTTACTTACTAACTTATCAGAAAAGCATGTAATTAGCATGTAGTAGGGCATCCAGGTAGTTTTCAGCACATGACCACATGTATTGGGACACATCCTAAATCTTTTCCTACCATACTAAATAGCAGGGGAAGTACGGGGATTGGAACGCAGGATAAGAGTGAAGAAAGTGAAGTGTGTGTATGAATGAGTGTTTACCAGGAATGGTTCCCAGCAGGATCTCTGGTTGTCCAAACTGAGCTTTCTCTCCAGCGTATATGATGTCACACATCATGGCCAGCTCACAGCCTCCGCCCAGCTGAGACACAATACAGAATACTTATTATTATTATTATTATTACAGTATCACACAACCCAACACTTAACTAGGAAGCAAAAGCGCTTTCACTGAAGCTTACCATACACGGACAGTACAAACTATAAGGGTAGAAGTGTTAAAAAGCTGAGAAATTGCATTTTAAACAAAATACATTTCCACTGACAGGTATGCAATTTTCAGATGTCTGTCTTTCAGATATTGAGGGGGATATATTCCCCACAATATTTAGAAGAGGTAAATTTGTCGACCTCATTAAATTCTCCCCAAAAGAGGGAAAAATAACAGTTCAGGGCGTCGATACATTAAAATATTCTTATTATATATATGAACTCAAACCCACTCACAGCGAAGCCGTTGACGGCAGCGATCACCGGCTTCTTCACGGTAGAGACTCTGTTCCAGTGAGAGAGGAAGTTCCCTCCGTAACATTCCTGGAACGTTCGGTTCTGCATCTCCTTGATGTCCGCGCCGGCTGCAGACACAGACAGACAGACAGACAGACAGACAGACAGACAGACAGACAGACAGACAGACACACAGACACAGACAGACAGACAGACACACAGACACACAGACAGACAGACAGAGGGACAGACAGACAGACAGACAGACAGACAGACAGAGGGACAGACAGACAGACAGACACAGACAGACAGACAGACAGACAGACAGACACACACCGCAAGTTCAGGAAATGGTATCGCATCTGTATCAATATCAAACATTTCTACCGGTACCCAGCCCTACTGACATGGACCTGTACGTGTGTCTGTCTGAAATAAAGTAGAATTTAATTAATTAGCCTACGTAAGTCCAGGGGGTTGTAATTGAAAATAAAAAAATAAAAACATTTTAGATTTTTCATCAATACCTAGCCCTTGTCATTCAAATGTTGGCAGAAATCTGTGTGTAAGAAAATGAAGCAGAAAGCCTATCTAGTGTATTTCTCACTCAGTGCGTTTACATGCAGACTCATAATCGGGTAACTAAACGAATAAGACCTCAACAGGACTTGTAAACTGCATGTAAACACCTTTATCCGATCTACTTCGCACACAAATCGGCACAATAACGGACAAGAGAAGTCGGATAAGAACACCTAGATAATTCGTTCATTGTCGGCTTTCTCTCTGCATGTATACAGGGATCGGATATCGCATATCGGACTTCTCGTTCTCTGCTTGTGTGCCTGCGCGTTTTAGGCTACACCATGGGTTATTGACGGAAGGGAACCGGACGTGGCTCTATAACCACTTGTTGAAAGCATGGTTGAAAGGGCTACAGCGCCACCTAGCATAGTGGAGACAGCCATGCATCGGACATTTATCCGATTCCTGAAGGGCCATGTATACTCAGACAAGTGACACGGTCCGTTCGAGTGTCTAGTTCGATATATGTCTTAATCCAATCTAGTTGTGCCATGGAAACGCGTGTTTTTGTGTGAATGTGTGTAACAGTTACTCACCAGCGAATGCTCTGTCACTGCCAGTAATCACCACAGCTCCGACCTGGCCGTCGGCCTCGAATGCGTCCAGCGCCTGTCCCACCTCCCTCATGAGCCCGTCACACAGAGCGTTCAGAGCCTTGGGACGGTTCAGCTGGATCAGCCCAACGTTACTCTGAGAACCACGACGCTCCACAAGGATGTACTCATACTGACCATCTAGGGGGGACAAGGGAGGGGAGGGGGTTAGTTAAGGGTGGGCAGAGAGAGAGAGAGAGAGAGAGAGAGAGAGAGAGAGAGAGAGAGAGAGAGAGAGAGAGAGAGAGAGAGAGAGAGAGAGACAAACTCATACTGACCGCCTGGGGGGACAAGGGAGGGGGGTTAGTTAAGGGTACAGAGAGAGAGAGACAGACAGACAGATAGACAGACAGACAGACGGACGACCGTCTGGGGGGACAGGGGAGGGGAGGGGGGGTTTAGTTAAGGGTAGAGAGAGAGACAGAGAGAGAGACAGACAGACAGACAGACAGACAGACAGACAGACAGACAATGTACTCATACTGACCGCCTGGGGGGGACAATGGAGGGGGGGGGGGGGGGGTTAGTTAATTTAAGTTACAGGTAAACACACACACAGACAGACAGACAGCCAGACAGACACACACACACACACACACACAGACACCTCCACTCACACACATTAAACATTATTTTCACCCACGTGATTTTAAATGCAGACACTTTGCGTTGTTTTGTTTGAGAACATATAAAACGTATTTACTTTGTTTATCTACATTTAGCTCGTTTGACTATCTCTACGGCAAGCGAGAAGGAAAGCCATTTGTAACACAGTAGAAGTCCTTCTGTTGGAGCTTTCAACTATTCTTGACCTATCACCTACATTAACACTGCACTGCGTGTTATCGTTGGTGTGGACACTCATTAACCGTGTGTGTGTGTGTGTGTGTGTGTGAGTGAGTGAGTGAGTGAGTGAGTGAGTGAGTGAGTGAGTGAGTGAGTGAGTGAGTGAGTGAGTGAGTGAGTGAGTGTGTGTGTGTTGTATAATGTGTAAGGATCTTTCATTTCCTCATCAAAGAAACACTGGCACAAGGCTAAGTCCCTGTTAATCATTTCCAAAAAAAGGTGTAAAATTAACTGCAGCCTTTAAAGCTGCAGTGTGTAGAATTTTGGGTTTTATTTCCTAGCAGATTTTGTAGAAAGTAATTATAATATCCATAAGTACATTTAATTTAGTGCACAATAGCTGAAAAAAATGTTTTGAATTATAATTTCTTCCCTTAGAAAGGATCTCATATATGTCCATATTTCTGCATATTTTGGACCAAGGCCTAGTGCCGCCATCTTGAAAGTGTCATAGTTGGAATGTCATCGAGTGCATTGTTTAAAATGTAGAATTGTTCTTGTCCTTGAAGGCCACTGTAGCTTCTGTTATTATTCTAAAGGGGTGGGGTTACCCAGGGAGCGTTGCATTCTAGAACTTTGTAGAACTTTCTTGATGATGTCATATTACACACTGCACCTTTAAATGTGTGATCTCTTTTTTTAAGAGCAAGGTTACATAACCAAGGCTACATATCCTATATTGTTGCACAACATCTAGCCTACACTATTTATCAGTTCTAGTTTGTGGACTGTTTGATGGTTTTGGTTCACCTGTTCAGATTATTTTGTTCCTGTCACAAAGTAGTGAACTCCTATAGCCTACTTACTACTAGGGTAACTGTGCTCTAGTTCAACTTCTACCAGAGTGAAGTCACTGATAGATTGCATAGCTAAAAAATTTGCTTCAACAAACACTGATCACAACAGAGAAAATCCCCTAATGAAATGGGTCCTTCGTGCCTGTTTTACATTTTGTTTTAAAGAGACAGCGTACTTTAACACATATCCAGGTGAGAACAAGCATTTCAAATCATGTTGGAAATGAGCGTTTTCTCCTGCAATCCATATATCAATTCATCTATTAGGCCTACATATCATATCGTTCAAATGGCATAATGCATGAATTAAACGTTAGAATAAACTAAGTTATCTGTCTGTCTGCCCCATATGGGTCGCATATTATGACGCAGGAGGTCGCAGAGTTCCCCTGACATTGTGCACTGTCTATACAATCTATGTGGTCGACAAACCCTGGAGCTTGTATTGGACCGTGTTTTTCTCAGTTTTCTATCCGCCTACCTGAGCTGTATAGTCGGCCAGTGGACAGGAGGCTGGGCGCTGCTCTGGAGGGTTTCAGCAGCAAGGCAGCGCTTCTACAGAGCAGGGAGGCCATGGCACCAGACTGTTGACAGTGAACAGTGGAGTGAACTTGCACCAAGATCGTGCAACTAGCTATTTCCGGTTAAGACTTCTTCTGTAGTTTATTTTCGGTAGGGAAACTAACGTGTGGGTGCATTACCGCCACCCGCTGGACTAGAAAAAGGAATAAATAGATATACAGGTGAAACTCATATTATTAGAATATCATGAAAAATTAATTGGAGTTGAAGCAAGAATTCATGCAAAAGGGTCCCAAACCAAGTACTGAGTACATGGATAAACTCGACATAGGGCTGACATTGCTGTATTGAACTTCGCTTTTTATTGATTTCATGTAATATTCAAATGTTCTATGATGTTGACTGTGGGGATTCATTATCTGTAAGCCATAATAATCAAAATGATAACAGACAAAGGCTTCACATATCTCACTTTGCGTGTAATGAGTCTATATAATATATTATTTTCACCTTTTAAGTTGAATTAATGAAATAAATGAACTTTTGCACGATATTCTAATTTTTCGAGTTTCACCTGTCCAACAAATCTAAACCCTCCAAAAAGAGATATGATTTAGGCTATACAGCAAACCACTTTGAGAACCAACACATTCACTATTTAGCCTACTAAACTTAAAGGTGCAGTGTGTAATATGACATCATCAAGAAAGTTCTACAAAGTTCTAGAATGCAACACTCCCTGGGTAACCCCAACCCTTTTGAATAATAACAGAAGCTACAGTGGCCTTCAAGGACAAGAACAATTCTAAATGTTAAACAATGCACCTGATGACATTCCAACTATGACACTTTCAAGATGGCGGCACTAGGCCTTGGTCCAAAATATGCAGAAATATGGACATATATGAGACCCTTTCTAAGGGAAAAAAATAATAATTAAAAAAAAAATTCTCAGCTATTATGCACTAAATTAAATGTACTTATGGATATTATAATTACTTTCTACAAAATCTGCTAGGAAATAAAAACCCAAATTCTACACACTGCAGGTTTAATACCAATAAAGAATTGTAATCACATTATGGCCGGATTTATCCAGTGTTTATTTGCTGTTGTTACAGATGCGCCTGTGTGATCGTGCCGCGCGTTCTCGCCTCCTCTACACACGAACGCGCATGCATCGCTCGTGACAATCATCTTTCATCTTTCCTCCCGATGCCGATCACGAGCGAGGATAAAAACACACGGAGACAAGGTAAGCAGCAGCCATCAAGATATACTGGATAGCGTGGGCGTGCGCTTATATTAACACAATGCATCTCTGTTTGTGTGTGTGTGTGTGTGTGTGTGTGTGTGTGTGTGTGTGTGTGTAATACAGTAGCGCGAAGGTAATTTATTAATTTGTACACGGCTACATGCATTTGTGAAGCGTTCCATTATAACATAAGCCTATCGTTAACGCACCAATGAAAACATTTGACTACATTTCTACTCGATGGCCCAGTCTAAATAATGCATTTTGAATTATGGCCTAAAAACAAACATGCCATATTTTGCAGTTCTCTTCAAACCCATCAATACGCGGAATATTGTAAGGGCTGAAAACAACAGCAAAAAATTTTCCGGTGAGGCGTGAGCATATTTATTTTCTAACTGACCTACTTTGGCTCAATGGAGGAGTGCAATATGCGACACAGAAATATATCTATGATTATTTATTCTAGAAAATCTCACAGAATCACACACACAAAATCAATCACACACACACACACACACACACACACACACACACACACACACACACACACACACAAACAAATCTCACATTTGGCCTAGCTTATGATATTTCAATGCTGGTGATATCATAGAACATGTGGCATACAGGTTTAGGGTGATATTATGAATTTAACACAGAATTGATTGACGAAAAGAAAACAAATACACGATTATTTTATGTTTTATAACAACAAAAACTCAAGATCGATGGTCATGCATCATTTAAACATGTCACATTTTAAAGCTATAGTGCGTAACTTTTTTATATAAATGAATGTTGGTTACATTCAAGCCATCGCCAAATGAGTCGACACAAAGTTGATTAAGCCAATCAGCTCCACAAAACTCTCTCTGTATTTCTCAGTATGGCAGCGTTTACAAACTGGTGTCCCCCCCCCCTCCCTCTCCCCCCCTGACACTGCTGCAGGAGCTCAGAAAAATCCCCCAGAAGAGCCCAAGAAATGTTTCAGTTGTTGATTCTACTGCTAAGAAAAAAACCTGGACGTACAACAGAAGTAATCAAGCCCATGTGCGATCACTGAAGGCTTTACCTCATGTAGATAAACCGACAGTGTTGTTGTAATTACTCAGAATTCCTCATGGGGGGCGACAGAAGTTACGCACTATAGCTTTAAAATGTGAAGAAAAAATCATCTTCCCTTTCCCCCTCTAGATGTCTAGAATGCACCAAGCCATTGCTACCTGCTGTAGCGTGCTGCTGCTAGCTGCCTTCCTGAGTGAGCCGGTGCTGTGTAAAGGCGGGCGTGGGGGGTCCCGTGGCTCCAGTCGAGGGTCCCACGCACGCAGCCCCTCCACGGGCAGAGGAGGCGCCTACGGGGGCACGCGCTCACGATACAGGTAAGAAATCCTTTTACAGAAAGTTATTTATGTATTTATATATTGTTACAATTTATTTGTGTTAATCGGATCCTCTTTTACTGTTTTGAAATTCCTCTCTGTTCCTGTTTTTATGTTTGTTAAAGCTGGGGTAAGCGATTCAAATCGGGTCCACCTGGTTTACATTCCCTTTACATTACCAGTTTACAGAGCCTATAGGCTGTGTAGTAACAACAGATTTATTTTCCAGCACACACACATTACAGGTAGCTGATTAGGAGGAGATATTCACTGATTCGACAAGCAGTGATTTTATTAAACAAACATGCTCTAGAAACGCTTACCACACCTTCAGGCAATTTGTAACATTGTAATTTTTTGTTGGCATTTTCGTACTTTATTAGACAGTTTTGGAGAGACAGAGATGAAATGGGTCAGAGAGGGGAATGACATGCAGAGAACGACCCGGGCTGGTTTCTAACCCGGGTCTGCTGTGAAGAGGACTGAGACTCTATGGGGGGCAGGGGGAGGGCACTCTAACCACTACGCCACGGGCACCTTCCTAAATAAAGTTGTATCTCATTCTCACAGGGCAGCGGGCCGCTCCTCTCCGGTGCGTGTGGCGAGTGCAGCGGCGGCCGGAGCAGCGGTTGCCGTGGCGCTGTCGGCCGATAAATGGTACGCGTCCGCCTATCGCCGTAGCAACGCAGACATCCCGGACGACGACACGGAATACTACAACAGGACAGTTTACTTCGACGCACTGATGTCAAGCTCAACACAGAACATATCGTCTCTCTATTATCATTTTCTAGCATTATTTTCTATCATTATTGCAACGTTTTCCCCCAAATATGGACTCTTACTGGACAGTCTACTGTAAGATAGATCTTCAGGTTTTTTTTAAATAATTTAAAGGCGCAGTGTGTAAAAGGAATTGGCGTTTTTAGAGTATAATCACTTGAAAATAAATGTTTTTTTATGTAATTAGAATGAGCCTTTTATATCTACATAGGAGTGAGGCGCTGAGGCCGCCATGTTGCACCGCCATGTTTCTACAGTAGCCCAAATTAGACAAAGTTAAATGTTTTATATATAGTGGGCATCCTGGGGAAATGCACCTGTTGGAAGACCAAGAAGAAGATGTACTATAGAATAAATAACTAAACACATCTTCACCTCATCACTTGATATTGTGGAAAGACTTGAGGCAGTGGTGGATGATGCCATCTTTAGTAACTATAGCTTCTTGTCCTTGAAGGCCACCGTAGCTTCTTTAAATTCTCAGAACGGTAGGGGTCAGCAAGGGAGCGTTTGCAATCCAGATTTTTCACCACTAGATGACACCAACATACTCCAATATTACACACTGTGCCTTTAAATCATCAATTCTTTATTCTGAGCTTCTGGTCGAGATGGGACTATAATGTGAATGGACTTGCCTGGAAACCTGCACTGGAGAGACCAGACTTTATAGGTGCAACACAGTGGTGCAAGGACCATCACTGCAGCCCACTACTGTATCCCTGCGTTCCGAATCTCATACTCTTTCTTGTTTCTATCCTACATACTACATCCAACGATAAACATAATCTAGTTAGGATGCAGTAGGCATACTATTGGGACATACTTTTACTTATTTATTTCATCATAACATTGCGCCTTGATCTTGCCAGTTTGCTTTTATATCCGTCTCATCCCCGTTTCTTTTCATATGGAGGCTTCGTCGATGTGACGTCACTTCACGTGCGCACTGGATTGTGGGTCAGAATCGCCCAAATAGGATGCTGCTTTCAACACTAACAATCTTGGCCGTGTGTAGTAGACATTCGGGTCTTTCTAACCATACCAAATCTGGCCTCAAGAATCGGGACATACTAAATCTTTTTTCTTCCATACTAAATAGTAGAAAGTATGCGATTCGGAACGCAGGGTGTATGTTTTTAGACAGATAATCTTATATACCAACAACAGTCAAATGTACATTACCAGTTCAGAATTCAACGTGTCATTTCGAATCTACATGTCTGTGTGAAAGAGAGTGGGGACCAACTCAACAATTATCCAAATGTATTTATCACTTCAGGTTTGGCGCCTGTGTTTAAACTTCCTACAAAGAACTTTGTTATGTTTGTGAAACAGTCACCTTTTTCCTCTCATGGTCAAAGAGTGACAGCAAACCACCGGCTGCCAATTTGGATCAGACTGCCAAACTCAATTATATCTTAAACATCTCTATTTTCATAATATTCATTTTATATACAGTTTTCTCTAATAAACAGAGAAAAAGCACCAGTATTAATCTGCCCCTGAAACGAAAAAAGTATTCTTCAAATCGGACGTTTTGCTTTAAGAATGAAAAATAATGATTGATGTCAGCAGTCAATGGTGTGGCCATGCATAAGACTCTCTGGGAAAGAAATTATAATATATCTGCGAAAATTCCTACCCTTCCTCGGTTGAAAGGTATCTATTACATTTGTGTACAAACCACGTCAAAGCTAGCCTGGCACCGCCCGCCTACCTACTCAATTTTCATTTCCCTTCAGTAGCCAGTCTGGGTCCGAGGTATATTCTTAGGTTTTCTCCGGCCAGATTTTTGCCGGTCCAATCAGTTAACAGAAGGAGTGGTTCAGAAGCTGGCGCATGACATACTTCACGACCAAACGTTATGCGATTGGTTGGCAGATCCAGAGTGGCTACGGGCGGATCCAATAAGTTTTAAACTTCAACAGACACCCACCTTCAAGTGAGTTAACGTTCAAATGTTCTGTACAAATGAAATGAAGTACGGTGGTCTAGAAGGACCAGGCTGGGAGAGACACAAGAACTAGCTCTTCCTCTTTACTGTTATCCAAGTCTGAAAGAGTTTTCATGGTCCGTTTGTCATCCCAGAAATCACTTTGTACCCACTGTACACACTCAGGAGCAACAGACTGTTCCACGTTTATAATTGCACTCTATAGCACTCTATACACTTACTGTATGTACATAATGAATAAAGAAAGAGTTTGTTATCACTGTCTTTATGCCAATAAATATCCTGTTTACACCATGTCAGATGTCTGCCTCATATTCTAATAGTAAAGATGAAAACAATACAATTAATAATAATTAAGTTAAATTGTTTTATTTACAGCGAATACAGTGCTTTGGTGACTTTTTCATATTATCACAATGTCAAAGGCACCAGGACATTGACAGCCTAGGCTCTGTAAACTGGTATATAGACAAAGGGGGAACACCGTAGCTAGCAACATGCCTGTTTACAGAGCCTAGGCTGTGTACAGTATTAACACTAAAAAAAATCTTCAACACACACATAGTACGGACAGATAGTGGATGGTGAGGAGATATTCACGGATTTTGACGAATGACGACAAGCGTTCTCCAGAATCACTGACAGAATCATTGACTCCATCTTTAACGCAGTACACACACACACACACACACACACACACACACACACACACACACACACACACACACACACACACACACCACAGTGGTTTGTCTTGATTGGAGCGTGTCAGTCCAGCATGACCCGGCCCAGCTCGCCCTTCCTGAATGCCCTGATGAAATCATAAGCTGCTGCTGAGTAGTTTGGGAGGGTCACTGTTATGTTACCTAGGAGACAAGGAGGGACAAAATATTTGTATTAATCTTTAAGCCTAGGTGATGGTGGACACGCTCATTTTCCTCGCAAGTTATTCAACAGATATCTATAACTTTTGACCAGCGAAAACAAAATTTAATTTAAATTCGTTACAACTAGGCTGAATCTTTTTTCTCCTGTTCAATTAGTACATTTTTAAATGATTATAAGACAGTCTCAATTTACTCTGACCAGTAACAGCAAATGAGACCGGCAACGGAAAAAAGGATATTTTTATAGAGTTATCACAAAGCTCCTCGTGGACACTTTAAAATGAATAAGCAAGCTTTGGAGGTGCTTGTAGATTAATTTTGTTACCCGGCCAGGCTAGCTGTTTCCACCCGTTTCAAGTCTGTATGCTAAGCTAGGAGGCTGATGGCTCTCTACCCATCTATCTACCCATCTATCCATCCATCCGTCTGTCTGTCTGTCTGTCTGTCTGTCTGTCTGTCTGTCTGTCTGTCTGTCTGTCTGTCTGTCCGTCTATCTACCCATCTATCTATCACTACACAGCGAGCAGTATCACTTTCTTACCGACTCCTGTAATAGCTTTTACACGTTGAGTTTTTCCAAGTTTTACCGCGATGCGTTTGAGGACATTCTGGATGTCATCACATGGTTCCTGGAGGTCGTACTTCTCTACGTAACTATACACACACACATACACACACGCACATACACACACACGCGCACGCACACACAGACACGCGCGCGCATACACACACACACACACGCGCAAGCACACACACAGACACACGCACGCGCACACAAACACACACACACAGAGTTAACAATCACAGTAACACTAAGCAAAAACGAAAACACTGACCATATATTTAAAAATTGACTGGATTACCTGAATTTCCCTAGCCTGTTGAGAGAATACAGTAAGTAGTCAGCGATAATGTCTTCACCCACTAGATGGTCCAGGATAGTTCCTGGGGAAGAAAATAGGACACATTTCGGTTTGAGCACACAGAAGGGTATCTTGGGGATGGGCATTATTATGATTATGATGATCGCTAATTAATCGTTAACAATTTTGTCAATCACATCAAATTTTGAAATCGATTTTAATAGACGTATTGCGTGGTGTGAGTCTTGAAGCGAAGTATTTTTTGTCATAGGCATTTTTTTATATTTATATACAAAAAGATTAAAAGGAAATGTCTTCAAATGCCCCTCCCTCTTCTGCTATACAGACAGACAGGTGTGGACGAAATTCAAAGTCAATCTAAGTGTACACACATTGTTTCCTGAAAGACACTTATGGCTATTTTGGAAAAAATGAAGTAAAAATGATAATATTAATAATGTTGTGCTCACCACATAAAGCCAGCTTCATGCCCGTTTCAACACTTTCTATTTTAGGAGGCAGAACTCCCGGTGTGTCCAACAGGTGCATTATGGGTCGCTCACACACCTGAGTAAAGAGAGAACAAATAGGCGAATAAAGTAAACAAATTACACAGACAGACAGACAGAGAGACAGACAGACAGGCAGACAGACAGGGACACAGACACAAGATCCTGTGGAAACACACACTTTTCTGCCTGTCACACACACTCCACAAAGCTGGTCAGATCCTATAAGCAAATAAAGTAACATACACGCACAACGCATGCACACACACACACACACACACACACACGCACGCACACTCTACACACTCACCTGAATTCTAGTCAGAACTGCTTTGGTTATACCCGGCTCTCCTCCTACTCGAGATGCTCGGCCTGAAATTAGAGAATGATGATGATTACAATTACAATGTTAAATATTTTATTTCATTCAACCAATCATATTCCAAAAACTGTGATCAGCTTTGTCACACACACTAAATACCTTTCTTCAGGTTAGTTCTCCTTAATGCGTTAATGAGAGAAGACTTCCCCACATTGGGCACTCCGATCACCATCAGGCAGAAGTTTGTACTCTGAAAGATTTACGTGACAGAGATGAGAGCATGGCCAATAAACAGCCCTGGAAAAAATGTCAGAGACCAGTCTGGATTGTTCTTCAATCTTCATCTCTACATTACTTATTGAAAATGCTCTTAATGACAATATTTTTTTTGTGAATTTGGTAGAAATGTTGTCAGTAGTTTGTAGACTAAAACCAACATGTTCATTCTACTCAAACATGTGCCTATAAATAGTAAAACGAGAGACACTGAACATTTGCAGTGGTCTCTTCATTTTTTTCCAGAGCTGTATGTAAATAATTACATACTTTAACCCTCCAAAATTAGCTGAGCACTCATAATGAAAAAGTGTTTTGGTAAAAACCTTAATTCCAAATTTCTGTACATTTCTGTAATTGTATTATTTAATTCCTGGGATCAAGCGTTACCTCGTCTCTGTTGAAGCGTGGATTGTTCTCAATAATTTCCACCACTGTCGGCACCAACTGCAGGGGAGAAGACAGGAATAATATGCACATTTATGCTTTTTAAATAATTTCATATTTTTAGTCCACAGGGGAGAAGAGCTGTTACCTTTTTAATGTTTTCGTCTCTTTGTTTCAAACTGTCGGTGAATACCACGTCTTTAAAGCCTTTCTTTTCCAGCTTCTTCAGGATTCTCTACAAGATCAATGAAACAACATCATTTATTTTGTATAACAGTGACTTTTCAAATGCTGATAACATGCTACTAACAAAAATAGCAGCGATGCTTGCTAACCCTGCTTTCCAATACCCATACTTCCATACTATTTCGTATGCCAGGAAAACCAGCATTGTTTAGTATGCAGTAAAGTTTAAAAAAAGCATGTGATTTGGAACGCAGGGTTGGTTTAGTTTTATTTCACATACAATCAATATAAAAACACATATAAGTACATGTGTGGGTGCGACAGAAAGCTGTTCAGACTTGTATGAAAAAACAATGACAAAAATATTTTAAAAAAATTATAAAAAAAAAACCCATCTAAAAATAAAATATGGCGCCCCTTCCTAGACTACTTTAAGAAACCGACCACAATAGTTGAAGAGTAGCTCCCCCCTCCCCTCTTTACTTTGATTCAATTTTATTTCTTTGTTTTTTGTTTCATATTGGTTGTTTGTTTTTGTTTCTTGAAGTGTGTGTTTCTGTTTCGTTTCTGCTATTTTTTGACATTATGTATTATTATTTTTGTACTCATTTCTTAATGCAGGATTGTTTGTGATTGGGTGTGAGGGTGGGATATGGGTGGGGTATGTTCGGGGGGGGAAAAAAAGGGGAAAAAAGTTGTAATCCATTGTACTGCAGTTGCTTTACTACTTTGCAATCTAATAAAAAAACCTTTGGGGAAAAAAAAACAAAAAAAAAAAACATTTGAATATTAGAATAAAACCCAATCTCAGTATTGTCCGACCTGCTTGTTGTTCAGGTCAGCGAGGTCCATCTTGTTGAGGACCAGCAGATGAGGTCTGACGTCTAGACTTTCCTGGAACACGGGGTTCCTTCCAGAGAACGGGATGTGTGTCAAGTTAAAGACAAAATACAATCTGGTTTTGTTTCTTGTGTACTTATAGCTTATTTTCTTAATCATTTTGTCTTAGTTATTTATTTCACCTTTTTTTCTGTATTCCTTGTCTGTTTATGTGAGGGAGGGGGAGGGGGGAGGAGAGAGGGGGGAGGGGGGAGCGGGTTGGGTGTTGTGTATGTATTGTATGTGTTTACTTATTCTGTTTTTTTTTGTCCATATGTATAAAACTATAAAACTCCAAAACCAAAAAAAAAAAAAAAAGAAAAAAAAAAAAAGATAAAATGCAATCTAAATGGTTAATATGCTTCGATACCTTGTGTTTCATGTTAAAGATACAGCTCTGGAAAAGAATTCAGAGACCACTCCAAATGTTCAGTGTCTCTCGTTTTGACTATTTATAGGCTTATGTTTGAGTAGAATGAACATTTTGGTTTTATAATATAAACTACTGACAACATTTCTACCAAATTCCCCACAAAAATATTGTCATTTAGAGCATTTTCAATAAGTAATGTAGAGATGAAGATTTAAGAAAAATACAGACTGGTCTCTTCATTTTTTTCCGGAGCTCTATAATACAACTGAAAGGTTTATACGCTACGTCTACGATACAGCTTTCTAGAAATTTCTGCCAATACGATTTTTAACTGACGGTATAGTCACTATTATTCACCGGTCCCTTTTAGTACTGTACAAACATTACTACTATGCAACAGCAGGCATCTCCTGGAACTAACAGAAAAAATATAAGAATAAAGTATGATGACACAACCTTGATTAATTGTTTTCATTTTACGTGTAAAGTAAGCTTTCATTAGATCCTAACTTAATTGCAGTAAAATCAAAAAGGATATCCTGGCATCATGGATTTCTATGATGCAGTCCACACTCTTGAGGCTGGCCCTCATCTGCTTTAGTCCTGCAAAACGTAGGGAAAAAGTATTATTACAGATGATGAATGATAAGTAACCACTATCCACCACTAATATATATCATAACATGGCAGGGACACTGATAAATGTTGTGTTTTAATAGGTCAATGACTGCATTTTACAGTCTGACATTTCTCGACGATGACCGCTGTTGAGGTCAATTCACCGTTGCTATGGTGGATAACGGAGACAGTTGCTACGGATATCGTTTTGATCTATCGCTTTCTGTCATTTAAATCCGCTAATCTTTTCTCAATCTACAAACAGTTACAATACTACTCCTTCAAAAAACAATGGAATACTTTTTCAACATAACTTTAAATGTATGAAATGTTTGAAAAGACACCAGTCAAGACCAAATGAGTTAGATGGCAACAGAGCTACATCGTTACCGTTGCTATGGAGGAAGTTTCCAACTGTAACGGACAATTTTTTTAGTACCGTAAGCAATACAAGCAAGCACTTCTAAAACCAATAAAACCAAACTTGAATCAATATTTTGCTAACATTTTTTATCTTTATTTTAGTAGCCGTGTTATACCCTTCAACCTTGTCTGTCTTTATTTCTCGAAGTGTACCCGTTTGCTATACATTATCCCTAACTTAGATAATATAGAGTGAGTGACACTATTTGTGTCCAGTCAAGACGGCGTGAGGAAGTTTGGCCACCTAGTTACATAGTTACCGTTGCTATGGTGGAAATTTTGATTGAAGTTGACAATTTTTTTCTTCAATGAAACCATTTGTAAATCGTTATTTTGCTTAAATTAATGATTTAGTCAGTAGCTTTGTAATAACCTTCAATGTTAATAATAGCCCGACTTATCAAGAGTGGCCTATCCGCTATACATTATCCTTTATTTAGACGAAGCGTCAACAATATTGTGGAAATAACACACTAGAAAGAAGTGTCACCTTTAGCCATGTGTCCTGGGAACCAATGAGCCACTTCACGTGCACCAAAGTCGAACACGGTCCTGAAGTTTGCGGCGCTCCGTAGAGCCTGGTACAGCTTCATGACTCCTGTTCATCTATATATCAACACGTGTAATTCATCTGTGGTAATAAAACATTAATTTAGACCGACTAGCTATCTATAAAACCCCTCCTTCTAACCTGGACATGTTGAGCCCTACTGTTTACACTTGGTTCCGCTGTTCTTCTTCGGCAGTTTATTAAGGGTTGGCAAAACAAATTGAAGATACATTACCGCCATCTAACGGACGAATATGGAACAACAGATAAATGCAGAAAAAACTACATTATTTGCTAGACGAGTTTATTGAAATTTAAAATAAAGAAATAAAGATATCTAGAAGTAAAATATTTAACCTTATTTACCTGTTGTTTCTAACTGGACAGCTTTGGCCTGTGATTTTGATTATGTAATAATTCAAATAATTACTATAGGTTTTAAATTTTTTCTAAAGCCAAGTCTCTTTAACTTTATGATTTTAAAATAAACTATAATGTGAGTAATGTGCAAGTGCAAAATGTCAGACAGAATATTGTGAGTTTATATAATTGGTAAAAAAAAATTCAAAAAAGGTGAAATGGATCTTTGTAAAAAAAAATCTTTCAGCACATACATGTGAAACTGAAAATACATTTATTCATTGACTTCAAACAAAACTGTAGCTTCAAATAATTTATTGATATATTTATGATTTCTTAAAACGTGACAGTTTATTACAATTCATTACCAATAGTTACATTAGCAAAGCAGAAAGTTGAACATTGGATGGAATTGACTCTTAAAAAAATTACAAAATGAAATCAGTACAATAAAGGACGGATCCCTCTCCCTGGACAGATAGACAAGATAATGTAGATTTAGTTGTACGTAATAGAACATGTGTAATTTCATTCACTCTCATAAATTCAGTCTTTTTTAAACAAAAATATACATACAGGTAAAGTCCTTTCATTATATAATTTAATCAAACCTTTATCATTCATGTATTGGATAAAAATATCACAACTGTATCCACCACTTGTCCGATAATGACAATAACGGCACAGTCCAAGTTTCCACAACATTATGTCATTAGAGTTATCAAACGACACTGATTAAGGCGAGAAACTGAAGCCAAAAGCAGCAAATTCTGTTCTATTAAAACTTTGGACACAAATACTGTATGTTGTAAAAATTATATAAAGATTTAAACCTGCAGTGTGTAGAATTTTGGGTTTTATTTCCTAGCAGATTTTGTAGAAAGTAATTATAATATCCATAAGTATGCTTAATTTAGTGCATAATAGTTGAGTTTTCTTTTTAGAATTATTATTTTTTTCCTCAGAAAGGGTCTCATATATGTCCATATTTTTCCATACTTTGGACCAAGGCCTTGTCACCGCCATTTTGGAAGTGTCATAGTTGAATGTCATCAGGTGCATTGTTTAAAATGTAGAATTGCTCTTGTCCTTGAAGGCCACTGTAGCTTCTGTTATTATTCGAAAGGGGTGGGGTTACCCAGGGAGCGTTGCATTCTAGAACTTTGTAGAACTTTCTTGATGATGTCATATTACACACTGCACCTTTAACCTCTGGCTTTGTCTCACATCCACATTTTTTTTAAATTGTTAGATTTGCATATTATTGAAACATCTCAGTTTTTTTTTATTTTATTACAAAAATATTCTATATTTTTATTATACATTTTGTACTTTTCATACGTTTTATTGTTATTTTGATGTGTCTGAAATAAATGTAATCAAGAAATCAATAAAATAATCAATAGTTTGTGATCCATAAGTTGCAGATGTTATAATATAGATGCTAGAAATGTATAATGAAATAGAAATAAATACAGCAGTGTTGTATTTCTCATAGCCAATCAATCAACAGTGGGATCATAGTTTGTGATCAGGTGTTATATATAGGTGCAATACATGTGATAATTTTCTTTGTATATAAGCAGTATTTGTTGTATCTTTCACAGCTTAGCCTTGGCCTGAGCAGATAAACACCTGCAGGGGCTAAGACACATGTTGTTTGAGTGGACAGTACTCCAAATCAACACTTAGATCATAGTTTGTGATCAAGAAATTGCAGAGGTTATAATATAGATGCTATGTACATTTGCAAGCAGTGTTTTTTGGCTATAAATCCATAATAAAATGGATATATAGCAGTATTTGTTGTATATTTCACAGCTTAGCCTTGGCCATGGCCTGAGTGGTAGCAGTGTTGGTGTAGTGAGCGATCAGTCTGTCTGCTTCCCTCCATCCCGACAGAATGGCTCCGTGGACCGTAGAGAAATAACAGGGATGAGTCGCCTCGCCTGCAAACAGCACCTGCAGGGGCTGAGAGAGAGAGAGAGAGAGAGAGACAGAAACAGAGAGAGAGAAAGAGACAGAGAGAGAGAGAGAGACAGGCAGAGAGAGAGAGAGAGACAGAGAGAGAGAGAGAGACAGACAGAGAGAGAGAGAGAGACAGACAGACAGACAGAGAGAGAGAGAGAGAGAGAGAGACAGACAGACAGACAGAGAGAGAGAGAGAGAGAGAGAGAGAGAGAGAGAGAGAGAGAGAGAGAGAGAATGTTTTAAACGTGGGTAAATCTGCTTTATATAAGCGTTTGCCCACTTTTCACCAACAGTGAAAGTGTGTTGGCACCTGTGAGTGTGTGCCGTTGTTAGGCAGAGGCTCCATCATGTTGTCCAGGTCCTGGGCAGAGCAGCCTGTTGCCGGGTGACTGTAGGAGCCACACGTCCACGGGTCACTGAACCACCGAGAACAAAGGATCCTACGAGGGGAGATGACAGGGTTCCCTAGATAGATAGACAGACAGACAGACAGACAGACAGACAGTTAGTTAAGATTGCTGACAGAGATTATTCTATAATAATCATGGATCTAACACATATTCAGATCCTGCTGAGGAATTAATAATCGGTATGGTTTCTGTACGGTAGCCCTTTGGGAAGGGTACCAAAATAAGCAAACCATGCTGTCCCAAAGGGTCCCAAAAGGGGGGAAGCTACACTGTAAAGTGTATCAATAGAGTGGCTGTCGACTTGGAAACGCAAGCCAGATCTAGGGTTACCGCAGTCTGCTGAACCGTGCTGTGCCAAGCAGACCTGCACTGCCATTGTAAACGAGGCATGATAGGCTCTTAATGGAGGAGTATTGTTGCCCAGTGTTTGTAACAGTTTTTTTTCATTTGTGGTTTTCATTGTGTGTAAATATCAATTTACTGTAACTGTCCACTTGTTTCATCAT
>OX442358.1:29843989-29883989 GCA_949357725.1 Hyperoplus immaculatus | reverse complement strand
TGACATGTCTGATAAGATCGGAGTTGAAGTTGCATAATAACGGAACGCTGCTTCATCCTAGGGTAGCTTTGCTCTAGTTCAACTTAAAGCTGTGGTATGTGATTTCTGATTGGTCAGAATTAACATGGAAGTGTACACTTTGACCAATCAGAGCGAGGCTCCGATTCTCTGTTCTTATTGGCTGTTGGGACTGTCCATTCACTTTGGCACAACGTTGTTGGTGTGTAGAGCGTGTCAGGGAGGGACCATAGGGGAGGGCCCAAAGAGAACAAGTGGAGCGGTTGAGGTATTTGGATTCAAATCTCTATCCCAACTGCCATTTTCTCCCCAAATCCTCCACCCCAGCTTTAAGTCATTGGTAAATTTGTAAAGCTGAAAAAGTAGCTTCAACAACGCTGTATAATATAGTATTGTACTGTAATAGACTATGGGCCTATTGCACTACACGTGTAAAAGAGGTTATGACCTTTGATTCTCCACAATAAAATATGTTTTTATGATTTTATGTAACAGTTCGAAAGATAAACTCCAGTCAAAGTTGCCAGTTGCTTCCATAGTTGCTACTCCACCGGACTGAATATAAGGTTGCAACTTGCTACCAGACTGTAGCCTATATAAGGTTGACAAGGTTTAATTTACTTACTTTTTATTTTCTATTGTTTTATTTTGTGTCCTTGCACTATTCAAGGCAAGGCAACTTTATTTGTATAGCACATTTCAGACACAGGGCCGCCCAAGGTGCTTCACAGGGTCAACATTAAAATACATTAAAGGGGCACCGTGTAACATTTAAAGTAATTTATTACCTAAAATCAATATCCTCATTCATAAATATGTCCTCATTGGTGTAAAATCACCTCTGCCAATAATCTGAATTATCCTCCCGAGCGGAGAATTACAAATATTAATATTACATTTTGTACATTTAGCAAGCAAGTCGTATGGAGGAATCCATGTTTTTGGAATGTCATCAGGTGCATTGTTTAGAATTTAGAATTGTTCTTGTCCTTGAAGGCCACTGTAGCTTCTGTTATTATTCTAAAGGGTTGGGGTTACCCAGGGAGTGTTGCATTCTAGAACTTTGTAGAACTTTCTTGATGATGTCATATTACACACTGTCCCTTTAAGTATAGAACACACACACAAAAGAAACACATTTAAAAACACGGATAGAAATACATGTATTCAGTATGTATTTACTGTAAATATCTTTATCTTATTCTACTTATTTTATTGTTCCTAATGCACAGTGGGTCGGAGATAAACTTAATTTCAAGTATTATGTTCGTCTTGCATAAGAATTTACAAAGTTGGACTTGACTTGCTACCACCAGACTGTATACAGCCTGATGTTGCTACACATTCCCTGCGTTCCAATCCCAATCCCCATACTTCCCTACTATTTAGTACGCCAGAAAAAGATTTAGGATGTCCCAATACATGCACATCAATTGTAGTATGCTGGAAATACACAAATGGACCACTTAACTTCAATAGCATTTTGGAGTATTCGTCTTTATTCTTGACATTTCCCGACATAATAAAAAAAAACTCCCTTATCTGATTTTTTTCTCTCTCCTGTGGCTCTAAACTCTTCTGTACATTAGTATGTAGTGTAGTAAAAAGAAAAAGTACGTGATTTGAAACGCAGGGTGTATATAGCCTGAGGTTGCTTGATACACACTGCCACTCACCCAGTCTGCCTGTTTTGATTCTTCCTCCACTTCTGGAAGTCGCCTCCAGTATCTTCACATTCTGAAACCCGGCTTTGACGAGCCTTTGGGCGGCTGCTATTCCTGAAATCCCGCTGCCTACTATCACTATATTAGCGTTAACGTTGGTGGACATGGCTCGTCTGGCACCACTGTAATATGCGTTTGTTATTAAAACTGGCAACACGGAAGTACGTCTCATCATACTTCCTCAAGAACCGTTAGGAGAAAAAAAAACATTCCGGTTAAGATTTTCAAAATAAAGGTTGAGCCAACGTCTTCTTCTTCTTCTTCTTCTTCTTCTTCTTCTTCTTCTTCTTCTGATTTCCGGCAGACTGTACGGCTTTTCGGTACATTGCTGCCATCCACAGGTAAAACAAAATATAGAATAGAATATAATATAATAGAATAGAATAGAATAGAATAGAATAGAATAGAATAGAATAGAATAGAATAGAATAAACAATACAATACAAATATAAAAATACATATACAGTATATGCCTATTCCAAAACGCCTCAATCAGCCTAACACATTTCCATATTAAAATCCTCATTCCTTTACTGTCTTCACACCTTACTTCACGTGTTCCAACTGCTGATCTCCAAGGCAAGGCGCAATTCAGACGCAAGGCCATTCAAAGTGCTTTACAGGGACAAGATTAAAATATATAATACACATTAGAAAAGCAAATTAATAAAATATTTAAAAGCGAATGAATAGGAATAGAACATTTAAATAAAATAAAAATTACAGGTTAAAATGGAAACAGATCTCCACATCCGCCCCATAGCGCGGTGTCTAGTTCCTCTCTAGAAATATCCCAAATATCCAAACATCTTTTGGCAGCATCCAACACCATTTGAATCCTCTCTGATTTCCCTTTTATTTCCACCGCATAGTTTATAACCATTGCCACAAACGCCAAGATTGAACAGCTTCTTATCCCAGGCACACACGTTCTCTTCCAAAACTCTCCTCTTCTCCGGCTCCGTGCGCAAAAGATAGGGCGTGTAGTAGCCTAGGCCTACAATGTGAATCCGGCTGAACAGCTTCTTCTGTGGCAGGTTTGAAGCACACAACAGCCCCCCCCCCCTCCCGTCCCCCAACACACACACACACACACACACACACACACACACACACACACACACACACACACACACACACACACGCCTCCCCAAGATCAACACCCGCTAACACCAGTTTGATTTGGTGGGATATCAGATAGCTTTTTTTCGAATGATGTAATTGTTCCCTCATCATAGAGATCACCTAAAACCTTGATTCCTTTTTGATAGCACAGTTTGCAAAATAAGGGTTAATACAAAGTTTAGGATTTAACCAGATTCTTGTATGTAAATGAAGATTGCTAAATTAAATAATTTTTTTTCCCCCGCTTTTATGATGGGTTTCTATTAGTAGTTAGAGTTGCGTTCAAGAACAACCCGTCAATAAACATACACACTTCGGCAGTATTAGTATTATTAGTTTAGTAGCACTTTATTCAAGGATAACTCCCCCATTTAGACAATTAAAAAAGTTTTTTTCAAGGACAAGAAGCAAGTTAGGTCCACTAAAGATGGCATCATCCACCACAGCCTCAAGTCTTTCTAAAATACCAAGTGATGATGTATTACAATAATGTATAACTAATTGAAATGGCTAAATTACTTTAAATAAGAACCAATTCAAAGTATTTTTAACTAATCAGTAACAAAAACATTACGATTTCATTTTAAATAGTGTCAGAAAACAGATCAAATAGATAGGCCTAACAGAAAATTATTTAAGAGCCTTTAATCTCTATTCTATACGTATATAAATAAATAAATAAATAAATCTATATGATATTGCTTGATTCGTTAAATCACCTGTCAATCACAGTAAAATGACATATCAGTTGGCCTAGTTAGCCAGCCAATCAGGAGTTAGACCCGCCTTCTTTTACGTGTTTATATTTTAAATTAAATCATATATTTGAAAAATAGGGAAAACAGGGCTGGAACAGTGAATAGGGCTGGAAAGGGAACAGGATCTGCATCCTTTATGATAATATTTGAGGACGTGCACAACCAACAATTCAAACTGATGCAAGTTACGCCTGGTGACGTCATGCACACGCGTGCCCGTAGTTAAAAGGAAGTATATTTTGGGTTTAGAATTATAAGGCTTAGTGTTCCTACATGCAACATGCAAAGGAGGACTGTGCACCTGAATGACACGAGGGGCTGATAGTCCCAATGTAGCTTTCTGTGGAAACGGGAAGTTGCGGTCTTTGCATATTAGCTCAAACATGTTGTTTAAAGAAAAAACAGGGAGAGAGAGAGAGAGAGAGAGAGAGAGAGAATACCCGTTAATGCTTTTCCTCTGTTTGAGATTTCGGTGAATTAACCAAACTTGATTTATTTACTAGTATGTAAGGAGAAAAAAATAGCAAAATTGACAAAAATAGCAAAAATTTACCGGTTCTTGCTAGGGCTGTGTCAAAAAATAGAAATATCGATATATCGCGATACTTAGTTTCCCGATATCAGTATCGATTTTTATATCAAAATATCGATTTTCTTATTTATAATTTTTTTTTATTATTATTATTATTATTTTATTTATTTATTTTTTGCTTTTCAAGGCTTTATTGACAGTGCAGAGATACAGATATGAAGTGGGGCAGAGAGGGAATGAAACAACCATGGGTCAGATTCAAACCCATGTCTGCTGTCAGGCCTGAGCCTCTAGGATACTGACTATTGAAGTTAGATCAGTTTTGTTTATAAAAATACTTAAGATTCACTGTGTCACAAAAGCACACTGATGTGTTTTCATTTTCAGTGTGTCCTGTACAGTTAGTACAAGAGTGAATTGGATTTGTTATTTTGATGTTAAGCAGCTGCAGCAGTGTTTGATCATTTGCCAAAAACAAAAAAAAGGAAGAAAAATAGTAAAGGAAGTTGTGAATGAAATAGTTTTGACTTCATTTGTCTGTGCAACTATCAATATATTGTGCTGATATGTTTGACAAGGCAACTTGTTTATGGAATATCGCAATATATCGTGATATATCAAGATACGCAATATATCGTGATATATCGTATCGTGACCAGTGTATCGTGATACGTATCGTATCGCGAAGTCCTTGACGATACCCAGCCCTAGTTCTTGCCTTCATTTCTAGGAAGACTGTTTTGGAAACATGCAAATTCTCTGCATGTGACAGGACAGTAATGAGCTGCAGACAGGTTCACTGTGTCCATAACAGAAGGAAACGTTACGCTTTGCACATAACCTTTCCTGGTATGCAAATGTTGTTTCAAACTAAAATATGAATATGGAAATATGCCTCGTGCGAAGGCAGGGTGTTGATCCCCAAATATCCACTATATACTGGAGGAGTAACAGGTGATATTCACTTTGACATGTTCGGACCAACAGCGACAGACAGAAGAGAGAGAGAGGCGAGGATACTCTTCAAGGCTTTTGCTCCGTTTGAGATTTCGGTCATTTAAACAAAGTAGATCACCTGATCTATTGAAAGACTATTTCTAAGAATTTTTCCCCTACTTCGATTTTCTATCCACTTCACCAAGGTTTCTCCAACAACGCTTCGGTAAGTCCCCTTGTTTTCTATAATTTAAACTGTTAGAGCTGCTTATCTTTGCCCCTAGAGAGGGACTAGTAATGGAGGTATCAGGGCAGGAGTCCTAGGTCGGGGTTTGCCTACTAGGGGTGTGCACGTGTACGCATGTAACCGGTTATTAAGTCATAAAATCAATAAACGCTGCCTTTTTTTTTCCTTCTTCTTTTTTTTAGTTTTGAAAATGACTTCAATGTGTTCTAGAAACACGCATTAATTAATTTAAAATCTGAAATTACACAAACTATTTGAATAAAGATAAAAAGCTAGTCAGCAGAATCCGGCTGCCCCGCGCTCTCTCTCTCTCTCTCTCTCTCTCTCTCTCTCTCTCTCTCTCTCTCTCTCTCTCTCTCTCTCTCTCTCTCTCTCTCTCTCTCTCTGTGTGTGTGTCAGCCAGCACTGCGGACACGCAACACGCACATTAGTGCACCCAGTCACAGCCACGGCAGAGAGATGAAAAGATAAAATGAATATTGATGTAACTCAGTCGACGTGAACAATGCTTGTAAGTACAATAAAACCTTCAAAAGTAAAAAGTCCAAACTTTATCGTAGATCTTTTATTGTAGAAAGATAGGCTGTTAATCTACTCTGTCAAGGTAGAAATTAAGGTGATAATGACAGGCAGACGAACGTGTGTGTGTGTGTGCACACTGCACACCCCTAGTAGGCACGTGTACGCATGTAACCGGTTATTAAATCATAAACGCTGCCTTTTTCTTTTTTTTTTCCTTCTTCTTTTTTAGTTTTGAAAATGACTTCAATGTGTTCTGGAAACATGCATTAATTAATTTAAAATCTAAAATTACACAAACTATTTGAATAAAGATAAAAAGCTAGTCAGCAGAGTCCGGCTGCCCCGCGCTCTCTCTGTGTGTGTGTGTGTGTCAGCCAGCACTGCGGACACGCAACACGCACATTAGTGCACCCAGTCACAGCCACGGCATAGAGATGAAAAGATAAAATGAATATTGAACTCGGTTGATGTGAAGAATGCTCTTAAGTTCAAAAGTAAAAAGCCCAAACTTTATCTATACTCCTGTTAACCTGCTTAAACCTGTAGAAAGATAGGCTGTTAATCTACTCTGTCAAGGTGATAATGACAGGCAGACAACGTGTGTGTGTGTGTGTGTGTATATGCGTGCGCGCGCAAGAGATGGGAGTTACTACGACAATGAGCACCCCCACCCCCCCATATGAAAGTGCAGTCGTGTCACCTTTTAGATTTAGACATTTTTGTAAACGTTCACAACCCTAATACCTTCCTCCCCCCTTTGACTCTCTGTAATAACCTCTGATAACCTTTAGGAGGAGAGGGACTTTTAACACATACTGACATTACATGAGCTCTGCATTTGGCTCCTGAGCAGTGACTAGATTTAATCTTGTGTTAACTGTACAGAATGACCACCAATAATATTATATTATATTCATAAATGCATTAATGTGTTCATTACTTTTATGCTGCAGCTGGTAGAAGTGGAGTTGATTTAAATGTTTTTACATACTGCTGATGGGAATTCATTTCAGATGTTCTTATTTTCTATGGCTTTATGTGTCTATGCTCCATTAGGAAACTCAATTATTATTATTATATCAACCATAACAAGTTATCAAAAAATAAAATGTACATTTTATTAGGGCTCATTTTTGACCTTATAGTCTGTTCAGTACAATGTAAGATAAACAGTTAAGTCCCATAATCACTTTGCATACAGTTTGAATGTGCAGTAAAGAGGTTGATGTATATCTCTTTGAGTCATTCCAGCAGCTTCATATCGACGGTCACAGACTAACAGAGGACAGACGGGGAACAGACAATGATGGAAACGGTTCTTCTGAGCATCATCGTGGCTTCAGGTAAGTGTTTTATATATTTATAAATGTTTTACTATAATGTATTGTGAGACGAACACTATACATGTAGATGTAAAATACTTAGAAATATCATATTCAGTAGTATTTGTTTTTGTTGTATATATTATAATAATTATTATACTTTCATGACATCCTTATTGGAAGTGCTTTCCCAGCCAAGACAGTCACAGCAGGTCACAAAAACAACCTTCAACAGTATTTGACAGTAGGTGTACACATGTAACTGGTTAGTAAATCTTAACCATTTAGGAAAAATCATTAAAGAGGACCTATGATGCTTTTTGACTTTTATGACCTATAAACGTTGTTATGATGATTTATAGTCATGCTTAACCATACTAGATTATCAAATAATGACTTACATGCATTTCGACGTATTCCCTGCTGACCATCTGGGGTGTCTGTGCAGAGCACTAAACACTATTCTAGCCAGTCGAGATGTCACGTGTTCAAAGCGGTCTACCCTTTGTAACTTCGTGACGTCGCATGTAACTTCGTGAAGTCACCACGCGGATGTTTCCATGTATGGTAATGCTGTCACTTCTCTGTTCGCGTCTGCCTCGCGCCCTTATAGGTCCATGCTCGCGCTTCCCGCCACTGAAAGTGTTCCGGAAGGAAGGTAACCAATCACAACGGAGTGGGGTTTGCAGGAGGGGGGGGAGGGGAGCGGAGATGGCCGAAGCACAGGCGGAGGGAGCCGAAGCACACACACTCAAGTGTTGACAGGATGTGCTGGATCGCCAAAATAAGAGAAAGAGCTTCCCGAAAATCTACATAGTTTTTTGTGATGTGATTCGTGTCAGGTTGCTCTATAGCAGTGTAAAACAAGAAATTAATAGCAGTGTAAAACAAAAACCTTTTTTTTTCATATATTTATTTAAATAAAGTTATGACAATTATTTCAATATAATATGTTCTGGAGACACGCAATTATTAATTTCACATCACAAATAACACATAAGTTATTCTGCAGAATCTCTCTGTCCTTCTCAGTGTGTGTGTGTGTGTATATCAGCCAGCGCTGCAGACACACCACAGACAGACATGCACACACGCACACACACACACACACACACACACACACACACACACACACACACACACACACACACACACACACACACACACACACACACACACACACACACACAGGGAGTCGCCGTCGGGCTCCAGTCACAGCCACGGAAGAGTGATGAAAGATAACCTAAAGATTAAAGTTACCCAGTTGACGTTAACTCTGCTCAATAGTAGCCTGAGTGCAATAAAACCTTCAAAAGTAAAAAGCTCAAACTTTATAACACCTGTTCAACCAACAACCTGCATCAACGTGGACATGTAGAAAGCCACAGACTATATTAAACTGGAAATTAATGAAGGCAAACAAATGACCAATCTAACCTAAACACACTGAGACCTAAAGCCAAGACTATTATTTGGTTATTTAATATTGACATTGCCATTTTATCATTATTCACTGTCTCTACAGGGCTGTGTGCTGTCTCGTCACATGCTGGACGTACGTACCATTATGTTAATGAATGGATGACCTGGACTGAAGCTCAGAGTTACTGCAGAGAACACTACACAGACCTGGCAACTATAGACAACATGGAGGATGTGAACAGCCTGAGCAACCTGACACATATAGGGGGACATGTAAGTTCACTTGTCTCTCTCTCTGACATTTCAAAGATTTTTTAAAAATGTTTGAGTAAAGTTAAAGTAGATAGACTGTACTTCAGTAACATTTAGACGTACTTGTCCTTTACTTTTTTGTTGATAAAATATGTCATTTAACCCCTTCAGGTTCACAAACGTTTTAGCTTGTGATCTCTTACATTTAAACTGGTTCCATTTAAATCAGTGTTTCAAATTATCCACTTTTATCCACTCACAAAAAAAACTTATGATTAGAGAAAATGAATACAGAAGTACAAATTAATACGAAAAACGGAGATAAGGCTTCCTGAATCAGTGAGTTCTTTTAAATCACTTCTTCAAAACTTCATTCTGTTTATTGCATTTGCTGTTCTATCTTCCCTTTTCTTTCTCAACATCACAGAGATGTATGTATGAGTATGTGTATTGACTTAATGTGTATGTGTATTTAATTTGTATTTGTAGATTTAAGGTATGTCTGAGTCCTTTTGATTTGATGATGCCTTGTGTCTTTGTCCATTTGATGAAGACAAAGTTAGTCTGTCTGCACAGTTTTAAGGCTCCAGTCCCTTTTTTTTCTCAAGTGTTTCTTGTCCTCGAAAAGTGTCTATTTCAGCTTCCTATGACAGTTGAGGCTAAAGTAACACAATCAAATACTGTTTCAGTATGTCTGGATAGGGCTGCACCGTACTGACATGTACAGCTGGATGTGGTCACTGACAGACAGCAGTTTCTACAAACACGGAGAGATGGAGTTTAGAAACTGGTCGACCGGAGAATCAACCAATACCAGTGGACCATACTGTGGACTGATGGGGGATGATGGACTATGGAGCGACCCACCATGTAGCGCATACTATAAGGCAGTCTGCTGTGATGTCCGAGGTGAGGATATGAAGTCACACCATATAACAAGAGTTTAGTTTCTTGATCTTCCACTTCTCCACTTCTCTGCTTCTCTTTGACACGTTAGACTTTGATGTATTAATCAGTGAAACATACTAACATTATATGTGTAACACTTTTCATACAGTTTCTGTACACAACACCTTAGTTTTACAAAATAAATATTTTTGAATTTATTGAGAAAAATGATCTGTAACCATGTACTGAGTGTAGATTTTAAGGGAGTTTTTGTTTCTTATTGATTTGGAAAGACTGTTGAAAAAAATTGTTTAAACAAATTGTATGTTATGGTCCCTCTACTGTACAGTGTCTCTCTGTGGTCTATTTTCAGGGTCAAATGTCACATATCACCTCACCAGCAGCAGTATGTCGTGGACTGGGGCTCAGAGCTTCTGCAGAGAAAAATACACAGACCTGGTCAGTGTGAGAAACAATGCAGAGAACGAGAAGGTGAAAGAGCTGGTACCTCCAGGAACAGGAGTCTGGATCGGCCTTTTCAGAGACTCCTGGAAGTGGACGGACGGAAGTAATTCCTCATTTAGGTTCTGGTATCAGGGTCGACCTACTAACAACGCCCGGTATGATTGTGTGTATGCATTCTTCGGCGACTCTGGAATATGGGTAGACTACCCCTGTAACCATGGCTGGCAATTCATTTGCTACAGTCTAACCGAAGGTAACCCATTAATTCAAATAACATTTAGATTAAGGTTTATTTTAGCATCAAAATGTCCCAAATTAAAAATACTCTTGAGCAGTCTGGATGGTTTTCCTGATATTGTTTGGCAGAATGCAGTGGTTATCAGCTGCAGATGATAGGTGTGTGCTGAAAATATGCAAAACATGGACGATAAAGATGTTTATATAGGAGATGGTTGTGTAGGAGAAAAACACTGACGCTCACAGAAAAGGTAAAGTCAAATAAAAACCTACTATGTACACTTTCAACCTTTTATTTATACTGACAGAAGAGATGTTATCGAAGCAAAATAGCCAAAAATCTTGAATTGACCAGTGTTTGCTGTGTAGCGCCGTAATGTAAAGGAAATGTACAACTGATGCATTTTAGAAATAACTTTTACTACTTTTGTTTTGCTTTTCTAGGCTGCTTGCAAACGGGTGAAGCAGACATATTCTTCCTGATCGATCAATCGGGAAGCATTGGGTCCAATGACTTCAGAGACATGAAGATGTTCATCCTTGAGTTCCTAACTACCTTCCGTGTTGGGCCACAGCATGTCCGCGTGGGCGTCGCCAAATACTCAAATTCACCAAAGTTAGAAATTGATGTGACAGACCATTCAGATTCCAAGACATTGGAGAAAGCCGTCAATGATACTGTACAAGACGGGGGCGGGACATACACAGGAAAAGCACTGACATTCATGGGTCCACTCTTTACACAAGCAGAGCAAAGTCGAGGTCACAAAGTCCCACAGTTTCTTGTGGTCATGACTGATGGAGAATCCAGTGATGAGGTCAAGACTCCTGCAAAAACACTCAGAGCACAGGGAATCACTGTCTACGCCATTGGAGTGAGCGGCGCAGTTGAGGCTCAGTTGCTAGAGATTGCCGGCGATCCTGCCAAAAAATTCTCCGTCAAGAATTTTGACGGTTTTAATCCCATCAAGGATGACGTCATCAGAGACATCTGTTCTAAAGAGGGTAAGGAATAAATGGTTTGTACTAGAATTTAAAGTGCAGGTCTAACATATTTTTTATTTGGCAGTAAAGGGCAACACACACCACTTGATAGTAGAGAGCATGTGTGGACTAAAACAATAATTCAGGCTGGAAATGTGACTCCATCCCAGGACACCCTTCCAGCAAATAACCAGACATCTGATGTCATGACATTTTCGTGTTCTTTTCTGACAAAAATTCCTGTCCCATCCGAGGAAAATGTCACTGTAGTGTTGGATGCATTGCCTTGTCTGCCACACATGACACCTCTTCTTTGAAGGGGCCATGTTGCATGTTTACACGTTATGTGAATAGCTGTAAAGTATGCATCGCAAACTGCGTCATATACCAGAAAACGCTGCAAAAACTCAAGTTGGAAGATTATGTGTGATAAAGGTGGAAACATGTTTTAATAATGCGACTTAAGATCGGAAAACAGCCAATGCCATTTGACGATTATTGCTTACCAATTAAAACTAATATGATGCAATTCCCCACAACATAGTGTGTTGTACTTTACTTACCATTGAAAGCAAACCTCTCCTAAACTCAGTGAATGTTAGAAGATTTTTAAAGTCAGTTCTTTCAAACCAACAGAAAACTGGTGAACCTGTAACCATGTCGTTTTCAACAGAATTGGCAATTTTTGGCGATTTTTCAAATCAGAATCAGAATCTTTTATATCATATATATAGCCAATCATACAAGGTAATACTGATTTACTCGTAATAAGCAAATGTTCCTAGCTAGCATTGGGCTCTTAATAGGATTGTGTTATTTCCTGAAATGATTAATTTAGATAGTGTTCACAACGATACTATCAACCAGATAAATATGAATGACATTGGTCCAAGGTAGCTAGCCTCCAATCACAGTACATTTGACAGTTAAAAGCTACCAAAAACTAATTTAATTAAGCATTTAGCCTTGAAATGTGCCAAGTGTAGATGGCGCACTTATTTGGTCATAATGTGAACTAGAACTGCAACCAGTTGTGAACGGGGGCCAAGCCTCCCACGCAACTCGGGATCGGGTGTCGTCATCCACGGCGCCAGCCCCTCGCTTCACGGAATCCGGGGATGTAATGTTTTTGAATATGGGATGTCCGGTTTGGGAGTTATAGACCAAAAGGCAAAATAATCGCAGAGAAAGATACTCAAGTGGATAAGGAGATGTATACTTTTTGTGTTTTTGGCGCCCCCGTTTGGAGCAATTTAACGAAAATGTAGAACCAACCTGAGAACCATAGGACAACGCATGTGTAAAGTTTGGTGTTAATAGGATGAATCGTTTTGGATTTAGGAGCAGTTTGGTACAAGGTAGCTAATGCGCAAATCTTTAAAGCGCAACTGTTTGGTCTTCCGACGGTCGTAAAAAAATAATTTATACAACTTTTGCTTGTGTGAGTGGGTAGAGCATAATGCTTTTGGTTTGGTCCAAATCGGGCAAAAACTGTTGGAGGAGTATGTTTTGGTGACTGACACAGATTTTGGGACGTAGCGAAAAATCTATACTGGCGCAAATGGGCGTGGCCTATGTAAAAAGATGCAGCTGACTTGTGTGAATCTGTGGATATAAAGTTTTTGACAGTGGGGTGTTCGGTGTGGAAGTTATAGCCCCAAACGCGTTTTCTTTACTGTTGTTAGAAGATATACATTTTTTGTGGTTTTGACGACCCCTATTGATACATTTCGCAAAACTGCCTAAGGTAGAAAGCTGCAGCTCAATTTACCGAAAGAGTGGATGTCAAGTTTTTGAATGCGCGATGTTTGGTTGGGGAGTTATGAGCAAAAGCAGATTGTCTGCCTTTCCACTGTAAAGACACTTTTTTGAATTTGCCGGCAAAAAACATCCCAAAAAAAATTAACAGTTTCTTTTAATAAGTCGCGCCCACATAGGAATTTCTTGGCCATAATTTTTTGATAGACTCAGGTATGCCCCATGATAGCCTCCCTTGAGTTTCAAGAAAATCCCTTTTTTTTTTTTTTGTAAAGGGATTTGTGCGAACCTTTAAAGTGCTACCATTTGGTCTTCCGATGGTCGTAGAAAAAATCTTTATACAGCTTTTGCTCGTGGGAGTCAGTAGAGCATAATGCTTTTGGTTTCGTCCAAATCGGGCAAAAACTGTAGGAGGAGTATGTTTTGGTGACTGACAGTTTTTGCGATGTAGCGAAAAATCTATCTATACGCAAATGGGCGTGGCCTATGTCAAACGTTTTTGACTGTGGGACGTTCGGTGTGGGAGTTATAGCCCCAAACGCATTTTCCTTTGTTGTAGCGCCACCTAGTGGGCGGCATGTCTGAATTTTTTTTGTATGCTGAGAGGCTGGGGGTCTGAACTAGTCATGCAAGTGGCATGTCCCAACCCTTTACGGTTTGGGCTGCAGCACCGGTTTTACGCTGGGAGGGGGGAGGAATAATAAAACATCTGGCATAAACAATAGGGTTCCCTGCCCAGCAGGGCTATGGAACCGCGTTGCTCTGCAAAACGCGGTCCCAGTAAAAAAAATATTCCAACTGTTCGTGATTTTTTAAAGTAATTTAAAATTACATGAATGAGTTTTTGAATCTATATTTTTTGTCCCTGGCAGAGTTGGCCCCTACCACAGCCGCCATGACGACAGAGCAAGTGACAAGTGAGTAACATTTTAAAACATTTTTAAAAAAAATATTCAAACGGTAATCTGTGAAGTAATTTAGAATGACAGGAAATGTTTTTATTTTTTTAAGATTATTTTTGGGCATTTTCAAGCTTTATTAGATAGTACAGAGTTGAAATGGGGAGACAGAGAGAGGGGGGGGGGGGTGACCTACAGTAAAGGTCCACGGGTCAGATTTAAACCTATGACCACTGCAATGAAGGCAGGAGCCAATATGGTACCCGCTCTATCCACTACACCACCAGAGCGCCCCAGGAAATGGGTTTTTGAATCTAGATTATTTTTCCCTGACAGAATTGGCCCCCACCACAGCCGCCATGACGACAGAGCACGTGACAAGTGAGTAACGTTTTAAATTTATTTATAAAAAGAATATTCCAACGCTAAACTGTAAAGTAATTTAGAATCACAGGATTTTTTTATTTTTTAAGATAATTTTTGGGCATTTTCAAGCTATATTAGACAATACAGAGTTGAAATTGGGATACAGAGAGAGAGAGGGGGGATGACCTGCAGTAAAGGTCCATGGGTCAGATTTAAACCCATGACCACTGCAACGAAGGCCGGAGCCAATATGGTACGCGCTCTATCTACTACACCACCGGAGCGCCCCTGGAAATGGGTTTTTGAAAAAAAATTCAAACAGTTAACTCTAAAGTAATTTAGAATCAAAGGAAATGGGTTTTTGAATCTATATTTTTAAAAATATACTGAAGCAGTCTGGATGGTTTTCCTGAAATGTTTTGGGAGAATGCAGTGGTTATCAGCTGCAGATGATAGGTGTGTGCTGAAAATATGCAAAACATGGACGATATAAATACCATTTTCTTAGTTACAACAAACATGGCCGTATTTATAACAACATTTGGGCACATTCCCTCCAATATTAAAATATGCACAAAATTTCCCCCAGCATATATTGATAGCCTATAAAAAATAAGTAAAAATATTTTTCTGTTACGATAGGTAGCGTCAAACTAAATTATCAATACCAAATGTAATCATAAATATAAGTAAATTTAAATTGCAATACACAGAATTTTTTTTAATTAGGTACAATGCAGGTGAATGGGGTAAAAGTTTCTAATTTAGAGATGTCATCATGGCCATTAAAGATGTTTATATAGGAGATGGTTGTGTAGGAGAAAAACACTGACGCTCACAGACAAGGTAAAGTCAAATAAAAACCTACTATGTACACTTTCAACCTTTTATTTATACTGACAGAAGAGATGTTATCGAAGCAAAATAGCCAACAATCTTGAATTGACCAGTGTTTGCTGTGTAGCGCCGTAATGTAAAGGAAATGTACAACTGATGCATTTTAGAAATAACTTTTACTACTTTTGTTTTGCTTTTCTAGGCTGCTTGCAAACGGGTGAAGCAGACATATTCTTCCTGATCGATCAATCGGGAAGCATTGGGCCCGACGACTTCAGAGACATGAAGAATTTCATCCTTAAGTTCCTAACTACCTTCCGTGTTGGGCCACAGCATGTCCGCGTGGGCGTCGCCAAATACTCAAATTCACCAAAGTTAGAAATTGATGTGACAGACCATTCAGATTCCAAGACATTGGAGAAAGCCGTCAATGATACTGTACAAGAAAGGGGCGGGACATACACAGGAAAAGCACTGACATTCATGGGTCCACTCTTTACACAAGCAGAGCAAAGTCGAGGTCACAAAGTCCCACAGTTTCTTGTGGTCATGACTGATGGAGAATCCAGTGATGAGGTCAAGACTCCTGCAGAAACACTCAGAGCACAGGGAATCACTGTCTACGCCATTGGAGTGAGCGGCGCAGTTGAGGCTCAGTTGCTAGAGATTGCCGGCGATCCCGCCAAAAAATTCTCCGTCAAGAATTTTAACGCTTTGAATCCCATCAAGGATGACATCATCAGAGACATCTGTTCTAAAGAGGGTAAGGAATAAATGGTTTGTACTAGAATTTAAAGTGCAGGTCTAACATATTTTTTATTTGGCAGTAAAGGGCAACACACACCACTAGAGAGCATGTGTGGACTAAAACAATAATTCAGGCTGGAAATGTGACTCCATCCCAGGACACCCTTCCAGCAAATAACCAGACATCTGATGTCATGACATTTTCGTGTTCTTTTCTGACAAAAATTCCTGTCCCATCCGAGGAAAATGTCACTGTAGTGTTGGATGCATTGCCTTGTCTGCCACACATGACACCTCTTCTTTGAAGGGGCCATGTTGCATGTTTACACGTTATCTGAATAGCTGTAAAGTATGCATCGCAAACTGCGTCATATACCAGAAAACGCTGCAAAAACTCAAGTTGGAAGATTATGTGTGATAAAGGTGGAAACATGTTTTAATAATGCGACTTAAGATTGGAAAACAGCCAATGCCATTTGACGATTATTGCTTACCAATTAAAACTAATATGATGCAATTCCCCACAACATAGTGTGTTGTACTTTACTTACCATTGAAAGCAAACATCTCCTAAACTCAGTGAATGTTAGAAGATTTTTAAAGTCAGTTCTTTCAAACCAACAGAAAACTGGTGAACCTGTAACCATGTCGTTTTCAACAGAATTGGCAATTTTTGGCGATTTTTCAAATCAGAATCAGAATCTTTTATATCATATATATAGCCAATCATACAAGGTAATACTGATTTACTCGTAATAAGCAAATGTTCCTAGCTAGCATTGGGCTCTTAATAGGATTGTGTTATTTCCTGAAATGATTAATTTAGATAGTGTTCACAACGGTACTATCAACCAGATAAATATGAATGACATTGGTCCAAGGTAGCTAGCCTCCAATCACAGTACATTTGACAGTTAAAAGCTACCAAAAACTAATTTAATTAAGCATTTAGCCTTGAAATGTGCCAAGTGTAGATGGCGCACTTATTTGGTCATAATGTGAACTAGAACTGCAACCAGTTGTGAACGGGGGCCAAGCCTCCCACGCAACTCGGGATCGGGTGTCGTCATCCACGGCGCCAGCCCCTCGCTTCACGGAATCCGGGGATGTAATGTTTTTGAATGTTGGATGTCCGGTTTGGGAGTTATAGACCAAAAGGCAAAATAATCGCAGAGAAAGATACTCAAGTGGATAAGGAGATGTATACTTTTTGTGTTTTTGGCGCCCCTGTTTGGAGCAATTTAACGAAAATGTAGAACCAACCTGAGAACCATAGGACAACGCATGTGTAAAGTTTGGTGTTAATAGGATGAATCGTTTTGGATTTAGGAGCAGTTTGGTACAAGGTAGCTAATGCGCAAATCTTTAAAGCGCAACCGTTTGGTCTTCCGACGGTCGTAAAAAAATAATTTATACAACTTTTGCTTGTGTGAGTGGGTAGAGCATAATGCTTTTGGTTTGGTCCAAATCGGGCAAAAACTGAAGGAGGAGTATGTTTTGGTGACTGACACAGTTTTTGGGACGTAGCGAAAAATCTATACTGGCGCAAATGGGCGTGGCCATGTAAAAAGATGCAGCTGACTTGTGTGAATCTGTGGATATAAAGTTTTTGACAGTGGGGTGTTCGGTGTGGAAGTTATAGCCCCAAACGCATTTTCTTTACTGTTGTTACAAGATATAAATTTTTTGTGGTTTTGACGCCCCCTATTGATACATTTCGCAAAACTGCCTAAGGTAGAAAGCTGCAGCTCAATTTACCGAAAGAGTGGATGTCAAGTTTTTGAATGTGCGATGTTTGGTTGGGGAGTTATGAGCAAAAGCAGATTGTCTGCCTTTCCACTGTAAAGACACTTTTTTGAATTTGCCGCCAAAAAACATCCCAAAAAAAATTAACAGTTTCTTTTAATAAGTCGCGCCCACATAGGAATTTCTTGGCCATAATTTTTTGATAGACTCAGGTATGCCCCATGATAGCCTCCCTTGAGTTTCAAGAAAATCCCCTTTTTTTTTTTTGTAAAGGGATTTGTGCGAACCTTTAAAGTGCTACCGTTTGGTCTTCCGATGGTCGTAGAAAAAATCTTTATACAGCTTTTGCTCGTGGGAGTCGGTAGAGCATAATGCTTTTGGTTTCGTCCAAATCGGGCAAAAACTGTAGGAGGAGTATGTTTTGGTGACTGACAGTTTTTGCGATGTAGCGAAAAATCTATCTATACGCAAATGGGCGTGGCCTATGTCAAAAGTTTTTGACTGTGGGACGTTCGGTGTGGGAGTTATAGCCCCAAACGCGTTTTCCTTTGTTGTAGCGCCACCTAGTGGGCGGCATGTCTGAATTTTTTTTGTATGCTGAGAGGCTGGGGGTCTGAACTAGTCATGCAAGTGGCATGTCCCAACCCTTTACGGTTTGGGCTGCAGCACCGGTTTTACGCTGGGAGGGGGGAGGAATAATAAAACATCTGGCAAAAACAATAGGGTTCCCTGCCCAGCAGGGCTATGGAACCGCGTTGCTCTGCAAAACGCGGTCCCAGTAAAAAAAAAATTCCAACTGTTCGTGATTTTTTTAAAGTAATTTAGAATTACATGAATGAGTTTTTGAATCTATATTTTTTGTCCCTGGCAGAGTTGGCCCCTACCACAGCCGCCATGACGACAGAGCAAGTGACAAGTGAGTAACATTTTAAAACATTTTAAAAAAAAATATTCAAACGGTAATCTGTGAAGTAATTTAGAATGACAGGAAATGTTTTTATTTTTTTAAGATTATTTTTGGGCATTTTCAAGCTTTATTAGATAGTACAGAGTTGAAATGGGGAGACAGAGAGAGAGGGGGGGGGGATGACCTACAGTAAAGGTCCACGGGTCAGATTTGAACCTATGACCACTGCAATGAAGGCAGGAGCCAATATGGTACCCGCTCTATCCACTACACCACCAGAGCGCCCCAGGAAATGGGTTTTTGAATCTAGATTATTTTTCCCTGACAGAATTGGCCCCCACCACAGCCGCCATGACGACAGAGCACGTGACAAGTGAGTAACGTTTTAAATTTATTTAAAAAAAGAATATTCCAACGCTAAACTGTAAAGTAATTTAGAATCACAGGATTTTTTTATTTTTTAAGATAATTTTTGGGCATTTTCAAGCTATATTAGACAATACAGAGTTGAAATTGGGATACAGAGAGAGAGAGGGGGGATGACCTGCAGTAAAGGTCCACGGGTCAGATTTAAACCCATGACCACTGCAACGAAGGCCGGAGCCAATATGGTACGCGCTCTATCCACTACACCACCGGAGCGCCCCTGGAAATGGGTTTTTGAAAAAAAATTCAAACAGTTAACTCTAAAGTAATTTAGAATCAAAGGAAATGGGTTTTTGAATCTATATTTTTAAAAATATACTGAAGCAGTCTGGATGGTTTTCCTGAAATGTTTTGGGAGAATGCAGTGGTTATCAGCTGCAGATGATAGGTGTGTGCTGAAAATATGCAAAACATGGACGATCTAAATACCATTTTCTTAGTTACAACAAACATGGCCGTATTTATAACAACATTTGGGCACATTCCCTCCAATATTAAAATATGCACAAAATTTCCCCCAGCATATATTGATAGCCTATAAAAAATAAGTAAAAATATTTTTCTGTTACGATAGGTAGCGTCAAACTAAATTATCGATACCAAATGTAATCATAAATATAGGTAAATTTAAATTGCAATACACAGAATTTTTTTTTAATTAGGTACAATGCAGGTGAATGGGGTAAAAGTTTCTAATTTATAGATGTCATCATGGCCATTAAAGATGTTTATATAGGAGATGGTTGTGTAGGAGAAAAACACTGACGCTCACAGACAAGGTAAAGTCAAATAAAAACCTACTATGTACACTTTCAACCTTTTATTTATACTGACAGAAGAGATGTTATCGAAGCAAAATAGCCAACAATCTTGAATTGACCAGTGTTTGCTGTGTAGCGCCGTAATGTAAAGGAAATGTACAACTGATGCATTTTAGAAATAACTTTTACTACTTTTGTTTTGCTTTTCTAGGCTGCTTGCAAACGGGTGAAGCAGACATATTCTTCCTGATCGATCAATCGGGAAGCATTGGGCCCGACGACTTCAGAGACATGAAGAATTTCATCCTTAAGTTCCTAACTAGCTTCCGTGTTGGGCCACAGCATGTCCGCGTGGGCGTCGCCAAATACTCAAATTCACCAAAGTTAGAAATTGATGTGACAGACCATTCAGATTCCAAGACATTGGAGAAAGCCATCAATGATACTGTACAAGACAGGGGCGGGACATACACAGGAAAAGCACTGACATTCATGGGTCCACTCTTTACACAAGCAGAGCAAAGTCGAGGTCACAAAGTCCCACAGTTTCTTGTGGTCATGACTGATGGAGAATCCAGTGATGAGGTCAAGACTCCTGCAGAAACACTCGGAGCACAGGGAATCACTGTCTACGCCATTGGAGTGAGCGGCGCAGTTGAGGCTCAGTTGCTAGAGATTGCCGGCGATCCCGCCAAAAAATTCTCCGTCAAGAATTTTAACGCTTTGAATCCCATCAAGGATGACATCATCAGAGACATCTGTTCTAAAGAGGGTAAGGAATAAATGGTTTGTACTAGAATTTAAAGTGCAGGTCTAACATATTTTTTATTTGGCAGTAAAGGGCAACACACACCACTTGATAGTAGAGAGCATGTGTGGACTAAAACAATAATTCAGGCTGGAAATGTGACTCCATCCCAGGACACCCGTCCAGCAAATAACCAGACATCTGATGTCATGACATTTTCGTGTTCTTTTCTGACAAAAATTCCTGTCCCATCCGAGGAAAATGTCACTGTAGTGTTGGATGCATTGCCTTGTCTGCCACACATGACACCTCTTCTTTGAAGGGGCCATGTTGCATGTTTACACGTTATCTGAATAGCTGTAAAGTATGCATCGCAAACTGCGTCATATACCAGAAAACGCTGCAAAAACTCAAGTTGGAAGATTATGTGTGATAAAGGTGGAAACATGTTTTAATAATGCGACTTAAGATCGGAAAACAGCCAATGCCATTTGACGATTATTGCTTACCAATTAAAACTAATATGATGCAATTCCCCACAACATAGTGTGTTGTACTTTACTTACCATTGAAAGCAAACATCTCCTAAACTCAGTGAATGTTAGAAGATTTTTAAAGTCAGTTCTTTCAAACCAACAGAAAACTGGTGAACCTGTAACCATGTCGTTTTCAACAGAATTGGCAATTTTTGGCGATTTTTCAAATCAGAATCAGAATCTTTTATATCATATATATAGCCAATCATACAAGGTAATACTGATTTACTCGTAATAAGCAAATGTTCCTAGCTAGCATTGGGCTCTTAATAGGATTGTGTTATTTCCTGAAATGATTAATTTAGATAGTGTTCACAACGGTACTATCAACCAGATAAATATGAATGACATTGGTCCAAGGTAGCTAGCCTCCAATCACAGTACATTTGACAGTTAAAAGCTACCAAAAACTAATTTAATTAAGCATTTAGCCTTGAAATGTGCCAAGTGTAGATGGCGCACTTATTTGGTCATAATGTGAACTAGAACTGCAACCAGTTGTGAACGGGGGCCAAGCCTCCCACGCAACTCGGGATCGGGTGTCGTCATCCACGGCGCCAGCCCCTCGCTTCACGGAATCTGGGGATGTAATGTTTTTGAATGTTGGATGTCCGGTTTGGGAGTTATAGACCAAAAGGCAAAATAATCGCAGAGAAAGATACTCAAGTGGATAAGGAGATGTATACTTTTTGTGTTTTTGGCGCCCCCGTTTGGAGCAATTTAACGAAAATGTAGAACCAACCTGAGAACCATAGGACAACGCATGTGTGAAGTTTGGTGTTAATAGGATGAATCGTTTTGGATTTAGGAGCAGTTTGGTACAAGGTAGCTAATGCGCAAATCTTTAAAGCGCAACCGTTTGGTCTTCCGACGGTCGTAAAAAAATAATTTATACAACTTTTGCTTGTGTGAGTGGGTAGAGCATAATGCTTTTGGTTTGGTCCAAATCGGGCAAAAACTGAAGGAGGAGTATGTTTTGGTGACTGACACAGTTTTTGGGACGTAGCGAAAAATCTATACTGGCGCAAATGGGCGTGGCCATGTAAAAAGATGCAGCTGACTTGTGTGAATCTGTGGATATAAAGTTTTTGACAGTGGGGTGTTCGGTGTGGAAGTTATAGCCCCAAACGCATTTTCTTTACTGTTGTTACAAGATATAAATTTTTTGTGGTTTTGACGCCCCCTATTGATACATTTCGCAAAACTGCCTAAGGTAGAAAGCTGCAGCTCAATTTACCGAAAGAGTGGATGTCAAGTTTTTGAATGTGCGATGTTTGGTTGGGGAGTTATGAGCAAAAGCAGATTGTCTGCCTTTCCACTGTAAAGACACTTTTTTGAATTTGCCGGCAAAAAACATCCCAAAAAAAATTAACAGTTTCTTTTAATAAGTCGCGCCCACATAGGAATTTCTTGGCCATAATTTTTTGATAGACTCAGGTATGCCCCATGATAGCCTCCCTTGAGTTTCAAGAAAATCCCCTTTTTTTTTTTAGGAAAGGGATTTGTGCGAACCTTTAAAGTGCTACCGTTTGGTCTTCCGATGGTCGTAGAAAAAATCTTTATACAGCTTTTGCTCGTGGGAGTCGGTAGAGCATAATGCTTTTGGTTTCGTCCAAATCGGGCAAAAACTGTAGGAGGAGTATGTTTTGGTGACTGACAGTTTTTGCGATGTAGCGAAAAATCTATCTATACGCAAATGGGCGTGGCCTATGTCAAAAGTTTTTGACTGTGGGACGTTCGGTGTGGGAGTTATAGCCCCAAACGCGTTTTCCTTTGTTGTAGCGCCACCTAGTGGGCGGCATGTCTGAATTTTTTTTGTATGCTGAGAGGCTGGGGGTCTGAACTAGTCATGCAAGTGGCATGTCCCAACCCTTTACGGTTTGGGCTGCAGCACCGGTTTTACGCTGGGAGGGGGGAGGAATAATAAAACATCTGGCAAAAACAATAGGGTTCCCTGCCCAGCAGGGCTATGGAACCGCGTTGCTCTGCAAAACGCGGTCCCAGTAAAAAAAAAATTCCAACTGTTCGTGATTTTTTAAAGTAATTTAGAATTACATGAATGAGTTTTTGAATCTATATTTTTTGTCCCTGGCAGAGTTGGCCCCTACCACAGCCGCCATGACGACAGAGCAAGTGACAAGTGAGTAACATTTTAAAACATTTTTAAAAAAAATATTCAAACGGTAATCTGTGAAGTAATTTAGAATGACAGGAAATGTTTTTATTTTTTTAAGATTATTTTTGGGCATTTTCAAGCTTTATTAGATAGTACAGAGTTGAAATGGGGAGACAGAGAGAGAGGGGGGGGGGGGGATGACCTACAGTAAAGGTCCACGGGTCAGATTTGAACCTATGACCACTGCAATGAAGGCAGGAGCCAATATGGTACCCGCTCTATCCACTACACCACCAGAGCGCCCCAGGAAATGGGTTTTTGAATCTAGATTATTTTTCCCTGACAGAATTGGCCCCCACCACAGCCGCCATGACGACAGAGCACGTGACAAGTGAGTAACATTTTAAATTTATTTAAAAAAAGAATATTCCAACGCTAAACTGTAAAGTAATTTAGAATTACAGGATTTTTTTATTTTTTAAGATAATTTTTGGGCATTTTCAAGCTATATTAGACAGTACAGAGTTGAAATTGGGATACAGAGAGAGAGAGGGGGGATGACCTGCAGTAAAGGTCCACGGGTCAGATTTAAACCCATGACCACTGCAACGAAGGCCGGAGCCAATATGGTACGCGCTCTATCCACTACACCACCGGAGCGCCCCTGGAAATGGGTTTTTGAAAAAAAAATTCAAACAGTTAACTCTAAAGTAATTTAGAATCAAAGGAAATGGGTTTTTGAATCTATATTTTTAAAAATATACTGAAGCAGTCTGGATGGTTTTCCTGAAATGTTTTGGGAGAATGCAGAGGTTATCAGCTGCAGATGATAGGTGTGTGCTGAAAATATGCAAAACATGGACGATCTAAATACCATTTTCTTAGTTACAACAAACATGGCCGTATTTATAACAACATTTGGGCACATTCCCTCCAATATTAAAATTTGCACAAAATTTCCCCCAGCATATATTGATAGCCTATAAAAAATAAGTAAAAATATTTTTCTGTTACGATAGGTAGCGTCAAACTAAATTATCGATACCAAATGTAATCATAAATATAAGTAAATTTAAATTGCAATACACAGAATTTTTTTTTAATTAGGTACAATGCAGGTGAATGGGGTAAAAGTTTCTAATTTAGAGATGTCATCATGGCCATTAAAGATGTTTATATAGGAGATGGTTGTGTAGGAGAAAAACACTGACGCTCACAGACAAGGTAAAGTCAAATAAAAACCTACTATGTACACTTTCAACCTTTTATTTATACTGACAGAAGAGATGTTATCGAAGCAAAATAGCCAACAATCTTGAATTGACCAGTGTTTGCTGTGTAGCGCCGTAATGTAAAGGAAATGTACAACTGATGCATTTTAGAAATAACTTTTACTACTTTTGTTTTGCTTTTCTAGGCTGCTTGCAAACGGGTGAAGCAGACATATTCTTCCTGATCGATCAATCGGGAAGCATTGGGCCCGACGACTTCAGAGACATGAAGAATTTCATCCTTAAGTTCCTAACTAGCTTCCGTGTTGGGCCACAGCATGTCCGCGTGGGCGTCGCCAAATACTCAAATTCACCAAAGTTAGAAATTGATGTGACAGACCATTCAGATTCCAAGACATTGGAGAAAGCCGTCAATGATACTGTACAAGACTGGGGCGGGACATACACAGGAAAAGCACTGACATTCATGGGTCCACTCTTTACACAAGCAGAGCAAAGTCGAGGTCACAAAGTCCCACAGTTTCTTGTGGTCATGACTGATGGAGAATCCAGTGATGAGGTCAAGACTCCTGCAGAAACACTCAGAGCACAGGGAATCACTGTCTACGCCATTGGAGTGAGCGGCGCAGTTGAGGCTCAGTTGCTAGAGATTGCCGGCGATCCCGCCAAAAAATTCTCCGTCAAGAATTTTAACGCTTTGAATCCCATCAAGGATGACATCATCAGAGACATCTGTTCTAAAGAGGGTAAGGAATAAATGGTTTGTACTAGAATTTAAAGTGCAGGTCTAACATATTTTTTATTTGGCAGTAAAGGGCAACACACACCACTTGATAGTAGAGAGCATGTGTGGACTAAAACAATAATTCAGGCTGGAAATGTGACTCCATCCCAGGACACCCTTCCAGCAAATAACCAGACATCTGATGTCATGACATTTTCGAGTTCTTTTCTGACAAAAATTCCTGTCCCATCCGAGGAAAATGTCACTGTAGTGTTGGATGCATTGCCTTGTCTGCCACACATGACACCTCTTCTTTGAAGGGGCCATGTTGCATGTTTACACGTTATGTGAATAGCTGTAAAGTATGCATCGCAAACTGCGTCATACACCAGAAAACGCTGCAAAAACTCAAGTTGGAAGATTATGTGTGATTAAGGTGGAAACATGTTTTAATAATGCGACTTAAGATCGGAAAACAGCCAATGCCATTTGACGATTATTGCTTACCAATTAAAACTAATATGATGCAATTCCCCACAACATAGTGTGTTGTACTTTACTTACCATTGAAAGCAAACATCTCCTAAACTCAGTGAATGTTAGAAGATTTTTAAAGTCAGTTCTTTCAAACCAACAGAAAACTGGTGAACCTGGAAGTAACCATGTCGTTTTCAACAGAATTGGCAATTTTTGGCGATTTTTCAAATCAGAATCAGAATCTTTTATATCATATATATAGCCAAGCATACAAGGTAATACTGATTTACTCGTAATAAGCAAATGTTCCTAGCTAGCATTGGGCTCTTAATAGGATTGTGTTATTTCCTGAAATGATTAATTTAGATAGTGTTCACAACGGTACTATCAACCAGATAAATATGAATGACATTGGTCCAAGGTAGCTAGCCTCCAATCACAGTACATTTGACAGTTAAAAGCTACCAAAAACTAATTTAATTAAGCATTTAGCCTTGAAATGTGCCAAGTGTAGATGGCGCACTTATTTGGTCATAATGTGACTTAGTATTGGGATATTCTGTTAGCTTGTTATTAGCCTTTTATTATTATTGTGAAACTGCTTACACTGCAATATTCCTTTGCGTCAGAGAAGGAGTAGCTGCAATCGAGAAAAATAAAAAAAAATGTTTCATGTGTTTGCACTGTTCTGTATGTGTGTGTACTTTCATATTTTGTTGAAAAAATTCTTCTTTTGTCTGTGTCAAATTCTGATTAAGGTAAGTCGCTTTATTGTTAATTGAACACACACACGCAATGTAGTACACACACACACACACACACGTTTGTTTATTCTCTAAGGACTAAATATAGGCCCGTGTGTCACTCAAATACCTGCTGACATTATAATACAAGGTAAATTGAGATGTTAATGACTGATAGCATTACGACCGGTAGGCTACCATAAAAAAAATTATGAATTAGTAGACTGGATATTATGCACTTTGCACTTGTTGTTTGATATAAGACTTGATATGAGAATTGTTATTACCAATCAAAAAATGTGTGGCATATTGACAACAAATAGGCCTAGAGGTATTCTCTAAGGACTAAATGATGAAAAGGGGTAAGTTGAGGATACTGGGATATGATTGGAGTGGGCAGTTCAAACCTCTTTCTTTAGAAATGGGATAAAGACTCTGTTACTCTTTGTTAAAGTTAGTTCTCCTGCAGATTCCACTCCTGTGTTATTATTGCAATCAAACATCTTTCTTCTGACGTCTTCGACTCTGAAGCTGAACTTCAAACTTCACCAAGACCAACCAACATCTGTGAAATCAAGGATATTAAGGTAGTTAAGGCAATTTATCCATTTCCATAACTATTGTATTATTGAACTTAAAGGTGCAGTGTGTAGAATTTTTTGGCATTTTTCAGACTTAGTAGAAGTGGAGAGTAATAGCCTATATTAATAAGAACCAGTATGTTTTAATGAATGTATTCTCCCATGAAAATAAAAGTTGTTATTTATGAGCTTAGAATGATGTTGCACCACCAAGACCAAGTTTAGTGTGTGTGTGTGTGTGTGTGTGTGTGTGTGTGTGTGTGTGTGTGTGTGTGTGTGTGTGTGTGTGTGTGTGTGTGTGTGTGTGTGTGTGTGTGTGTGTGTGTGTGTGTGTGTGTGTGTGTGTGTGTGTGTGTGTGTGTGTGTGTGTGTGTGTGTGTGTGTGTGTGTGTGTGAAAAAGCCACAACCATCGTACTTGTTCCAAAGAAGCCCTCACCATCCGCTTTCAATGACTATCGTCCCGTTGCACTGACCCCACTTTAGACACTTTTATTGATTGATTGAATGTATCTCAGACATATCAAATAAAAATCGAACATATCAAGAATACAAAAACAAAATGAAAGGCACAAAAATACAATAAACAAAAACGATATTCAAATTATTTCACAAAAAAAGAAAAAAAAATGATATACAATAGCCTACAGCTCTGAGCTCCGGAAAAAATGAAGAGACCAGTCTGGATTTTTCTCTACATTACTTATTGAAAATGCTCTTTAATGACAAAAAATGTGATTGGAATTTGGTAGAAATGTTGTCAGTAGTTTATATTATAAACCCAAAATGTTCATTCTACTCAAACATATGTCTATAAATAGTAAAACAAGAGACACTGAATATTTGGAGCGGTCTCTTAATTCTTTCCAGAGCTGTATGTACTATTGATTCAATTGAAATGCCTGAAAAGGAGTAGGAAGAAGTATAACACTTATTTAATCCTACCCCTTTTCCACAGCTCAATAATTAATATTTATTAAATTAACTTCATGTGTTCCTTATACAATCTTTATTTTACTGCTATTGTTATTACAGCTCGTGTGTTACGAGCGCCATCCTGTGGTGATCAGAGGCTATTGCACGGCAGGGTGACATTGTTGGGAACAGTTTTATAGTTTTATTTTAGGCTTTATACATCAGATATCAACACTGCTTAATCATGGAATGTACCCCATCCAATCAGAATAGTATTCACAAAGACTATGGTATACAGATAGATAGATAGATAGATAGATTGACAGACAGATAGATAGATAGATAGACAGACAGACAGACAGATAGATAGATAGACAGACAGACAGACAGACAGACAATGAATGTGTTGACTACAATAATATCTATAAATAAAGCCCTCAGCTTCTAAAGGGAGAGCCCCTGTGAACCTCTTTCATGTCCAGATCAAACAGGGTCTTGGGAGAAGAGAAGCCTTGCTCTCATGGGGGAACATGTACGTGAATCATGTGCCAATGTTGTTGTTTCGCACGAATGCCCGCCTACGATGTCCCCTTTGAAATATCACTATGTCGCTATGTACCCAGGATGTTTACCAATGTGTGTGTGTCTGTGTGTGTGTGTGTGTGTGTGTGAGAGAGTGTGTGTATGTGTGTGTGTGTGTGTGTGTGTGAGAGAGTGTGTGTGTGTGCCAAAGAGCCGTTCTCATGCATGGACTAAATAAACAAATATTTATTTATCAACTTGAACCCCTTGTGAAATTCTGGGAAGAAGATGTCATATTCATATACAGTTCTGGAAAAAATGAAGAGACCACTCCAAATGTTCAGTGTCTCTCGTTTGACTATTTATAGGCATATGTTTGAGTAGAACGAACATTTTGGTTTTAGAATATAAACTACTGACAACATTTCTACCAAATTCCAATAATTTTTATAATCATTAAGAGCATTTTTTTTTTTTTTGCATTTTTATGCTTTATTGATAGTGTAGAGACAGAGCTGAAATGGGGCAGAGAGGGGAGTGACATGCAGAGAACGACCGCGGGCTGGAATCGAACCCGGGTCCGCTGCTGGCCGAGGCCCATGGGGGGACGCCCTACCAACTGAGCTAAGGGCGCCCCCTATTAATCGTTTGGGTTTTAATAACTTTTTATGATGAGAGTTAAAAATGTTACAAAACACTTGAATGGCACAAGTTAAACAAAATCAAATGTGAACTGTGTGTGTGTGTGTGTGACTGTACTAGCATCTGTGTGTGTGTATTTTTAATATCATTATCCTATTAATCTAATAACAATAATGGTCAAATGACTGTAGTGACTGTGTTTTGGTTCAAGGGTGGTCCGAATAAATATGACAACATTTTTTACTGTTTATGAAAGTGTGGGAAAAAAGGAACAGCCCTCGTCTCTCAGGATACAACCATTGTGTGATGCTGATATGCGCTCACACACACACACACACACACATTAGTAAGGTCTCACACACACGCTAGTAAGGACACAAACGCACATGCTTTCTCTCTAACACACACACACATGCTAGTTAGGACACACATGCACACGCGTTCTCTCTAACACACACACACACACACAGGCCATGGGAACTGGCTGGCAGAGAGGGTCACTCACAGGAGAACAATGCTATAATCTTTGCTCCAGTCTCCATCGCTTGTGGACGAACGGGAAATAATAAAGATTGTTTAAAAGCTGTTTTCTTAGTGGGACGTCCCAGTTAAGGATACGATGCTTGGTGTCAGCAAAAGATACAGCAGAATTGGGTCGTTCCGGTGGCGTAGTGAATAGAGCGTGTACCATATCGGCTCCGGCCTTCATTGCAGTGGTCGCTGGTTCAAATCTGACCCGTGGACTTTACTGCAGGTCATCCCCCCTCTCTCTCTCTCTCTCTCTCTCTGTCTCCCCATTTCAACTCTGTACTGTCTAATAAAGCTTGAAAATGCCCAAAAAATTACCTTAAAAAAAAAGATACAGCAGAATTACACATAATAAAGGCCACCACTAAAAACTGTTTTATTGGGTAAAAAGGTCCAAAAAATCCCAAAAAGACAATGTATAAATAGTCATATTTTGCAGTAAGAATTGTCATACAAAATACAAAGGTATTTAACAGTACAAATATCAAAGCATTTGTACATTTCATGGTTATAAAACATTGACAAAACAGATTATACAAAACTGTTGAGATATAATACAGCTCTGGAAATAATGAAGAGACCACTCCAAATGTTCAGTGTCTCTCTCGTTTGACTATTTAAAGGCATATGTTTGAGTAGAATGAACATTTTGATTTTATTCTACAAACTACTGACAACATTTCTACCAAATTCCAATACATGTTTTGTCATAAAAGAGCATTTTCATATAAGTAATGTAGAGATGAAGATTGAAGAAAAATCCAGACTGGTCTCTTAGTTTATTTCCAGAGCTGTATATAATTCTTAAAGTAGAAGCACATTGTTGGCTTCATGGTGCTATTACAGCCTCTACTTTTACCTTTAAAGGTGCTCTGAGGAACTTTCAGTTTGTGTTAATTCTTGCGCCCCCTTTGGACAAAAGCGGTAGTGTTTTTACTACGCCAGCTGTTGTTCCTGGGTGAGCGTATACCCATGACAAAGGCATTAAGAAAAACTATATAAAAATAGCATTCTCTTTGCACTGATGGTCTCGTTTGCGGTCACATGTAATTTATGATCATCAGAGGAAAAATGAGACTGTTTCAGAAATATTTAAAAGTTCCTCGTAGCACCTTTATTAACTCTACATTCACTACAGAATTTCGGAAAGGTTCACATAGTAAATCAACAATCATTAGTGTTGCACCACAACCCTCTCTCTTTCGCTCTCTCTCTCACACACACACACACACACACACACACTCATACTATGTCGCTGGTGTGAGATTGGCCTTCGAGTTGATGTTCAATCATCGACTTCAGTGCACTGTACCTGCAGAAATGAGGAAACGCATGATTAAAAATTCACACACACACACACACACACACACACACACATTTATTCTAGGGCTGTCAATGTATTACAGTGAAATATTTAATCGCTCTTAATCGCCAATTATTTAAAAAAAAAAAAATTTGTCCTAAATGTTCAGTACATAAGAGGGACATTTTGATTGTAGCACTCTTATCAACATGTGAGTGGACAGATATGCTTGCTTATCCAATGTATGTTTATTATTATTATGACCACTGTATCGCATCCGGACAAAAACAAAGATAAAAAATGATCACCAAGCTTATCCTTGTACTCGCCAGCGTACAAGGATAATTCTGATTCTGATTCACTCATTCACTCACTCACTCACTCACTCACTGAGACACCGACACACTCACTCACTCACACACACACACACACACACACTCACTCACTCACTCACACACACTCTCACTCACTCACTCACTCACTGAGACACCGACACACTCACTCACTCTCTCTCTCTCTCTCTCTCTCACACACACACACACACACACACACACACACACACACACACACACAAGCACACTAACACACACACTCACACAGTCAAGAGTTTACAGGCTGAAATCTCGGTCACAAGGTCAATGATAACACAACCTTCTATCAAGCAGTGAGATATGAAACTTTCCCATGGACAGTATCCTGCAGCACACACACACACACACACACACACACACACACACACACACACTCCTGCCTGAAGGCCTTTGTAAGGACACAGATATCGACTCAACATAATGCATTAGCCATGTCTTTTAACAGTAAGCTGTACTATGTAAGGTTTTCAAATTAAAAAAAGTCGGTTTTTAAACTGGCATTTTGTCCACAATAACCATTTATTGCAGAAAATGCATTTTTTAAACAGTATAGACTAGATTTCTTTCTCTAAATTGTAGTTTGTCTGCCATCTAAATACGCGGCAGACTCACACAGGCACTTAAAGGGACACTGTGTAACATTTTAAGTAATGTATTAGCTAAAATCAATATCCTCATTCATAAATATGTCCTCATTGGTGTAAAATCACCTCTGCCAATAATCTGAATTATCTTCCTGAGCGGAGAATTACAAATATTAATATTACATTTTGTACATTGACTAGGCAAGTCTTATGGAGGAATCCATGTTTTTGGAATGTCACCAGGTGCATTGTTTAAAATTTAGAAATGTTCTTGTCCTTGAAGGCCACTGTAGCTTCTGTTATTATTCGAAAGGGGTGGGGTTACCCAGGGAGCGTTGCATTCTAGAACTTTCAAGATGATGTCATATTACACACTGCACCTTTAAAGGGACACTGTGTAACATTTTAAGTAATTTATTAGCTAAATTCAATATCCTCATTCATAAATATGTCCTCATTGGTGTAAAATCACCTCTGACAATAATCTGAATTATCCTCCTGAGCGGAGAATTACAAATATTAATATTACATTTTGTACATTGAGCAGGCAAGTCTTATGGAGGCATCCATGTTTTTGGAATGTCATCAGGTGCATTGTTTAAAATTTAGAATTGTTCTTGTCCTTGAAGGCCACTGTAGCTTCTGTTATTATTCGAAAGGGGTGGGGTTACCCAGGGAGCGTTGCATTCTAGAACTTTCAAGATGATGTCATATTACACACTGCACCTTTAAAGAGTAATGCAAAATGGGAAATGTTTATTACTAGCTACAATAATATAAAAAAAAATACACTCAATTACTATTCTTCTAATTATTTAGACATGGCAGAGCAGTTAATAAAGAGACCACACACCTGTTACATAGCTACGCACTACAGCTTTAAAGAAAGACGTTGTAGCTCATTTTAGTAACTATTTTTAATCAGTAGATAGACCACTGACTTAAAGGTGCTGTGAAGAAAATAATAATAATAATAATAATAATAATAATTTTTTTTTTAACATGAACTTACTTTTTGGTCAGTTTTTTAATCTCTCGTTCCTCTTCCTCTTTAAGTTTCACCACGAAACTGTCCAGGACGGGAATCTCAAACTTTATGTATTGGGCCACCTACGAAATAAGAGACAAATGTAAACATATCAGATTGAATTAGCTACACATGATGTTATGATATAACCTTTATCCGTAGTATACAGCTCCGGAAAAAATGAAGAGACCATTCTGGATTTTTCTTCAATCTTCATCTCTACATTACTTAATGGAAATGCTCTTTAATGACAAAAAATGTATAGTGAATTTGGTAGAAATGTTGTCAGTAGTTTATATTATAAAACCAAAATGTTCATTCTACTCAAACATTATGTCTATAAATAGTGAAACGAGAGACACTGAATATTTGGAGTGGTCTCTTCATTTGCTCCAGAGCTGTAGATACAGAGGCTCAACTTGTCTATAACCAAATAAAAACAAGATTAAAACAGTCAGAATGTAAATACTAAATGATGGACTCACTCCACCACTATCTTAAAGCTGCAGTGTGTAGAATTTTGGATTTTATTTCCTAGCAGATTTTGTAGAAAGCAATTATAATATCCATAAGTACATTTAATTTAGTGCATAATAGCTGAATTTTTTTTTTTTTTAATTATTATTTTTTCCCTTATAAAGGGCCTCATATATGTCCATATTTCTGCATATTTTGGACCAAGGCCTAGTGCCGCCATCTTGAAAGTGTCATAGTTGGAATGTTATCAGGTGTATTGTTTAAAATTTAGAATTGTTCTTGTCCTTGAAGGCCACTGTAGCTTCTGTTATTATTCTAAAGGGTTGGGGTTACCCAGGGAGCGTTGCATTCTAGAACTTTGTAGAACTTTCTTGATGATGTCATATTACACACTGCACCTAAGACAAATATACTGAAGGGAAAAAGATTTTTTTTTCAAGCACTGGTCAGTTTTGAGATTTTTTGCCTGTTTTGCTTCCATAACATGTCTTCTTTCATACTAGTATAAATCAAAGGTCCAACATGTACATTCTGGTGTTTATTTGACTAAACCTTGTCTGTTTGCGTCTGTATATTTCACCTATACAGCCATCTTTAACGGCCATTATCTCAACATTAGTTTTTTTTTTTGCAATACTCTGAACCAAAAATCTCAACTTCTAAAGCACTTACATCAACTAAACTTTCCATAGTCATTCTCAGCACTATTCTGAAGGTTATTACAGAAGGATTTGTTCATATGTTGTTAACTGTCTGATTTATGAGACATTTTGTTCTTCAAAACATGCTAAAAATACATGCACGTAGTATTTTTTGACATTACCCGTTGCACCTGCAGTGTCTAACAAAATAAGGTAACCCGGGAAAATGGTCTAGGGACAATCTGTTTTTATGTATATCCTACAGGGCAGTCACAACAGATTTGAGCCTATTGTTATAACAGGATATCTTAACCTGGCCTCGCTATATTTAACCTGACTGTCTATTACTGGTCCATTGTGACATTGTGTGACTATGGGGAGAATGACATAAAAATAGTGAGAAAGAGGGAGAGAGGGAGAGGTAGGGGGAGAGAGAGGGAGAGGGGGAGGGAGAGAGAAAGAGAGAGAGGGAGGGAAAGAGAGACAGAGAGAAAGAGAGAGAGGGGAGAGAGAGAGCGAGAGGGAGGGAGGGAGGGAGAGAGAGAGAGAGAGAGGGAGAGAGAGAGGGAGGGAGGGAGGGAGAGGGAGAGATGGGGGAGAGAGAGGGAGATAGAGAGAGAGGGAGAAAGAGAGGGAGAGAGACAGAGAGAAAGTGAAAGAGAGAGAGGTAGAGAGAGAGAGAGAGAAGGAGGGAGAGAGAGAGAGACAGAGAGAGAGAGAGAGAGATATGGCAGGAAGCCTAGACTTACATCATATGTGACTTCCTCTCCTAAATCTGCCTCTGTGATGAAGATTTTGGAGATTTTCTCACAGGGTCCGTAAAGCACGCGGGAGACCAGCGGGTACTCGCCCCCCCTCAACCGGGCCCGCTCTGCCGGGACAGGGACACACAGGGACAATGACTTAAGGACACACACACACACACACACAGGCAGGCACGCACACACACACACACAGGCAGGCAGGCACACACAGGCAGGCACGCACACACACACACACACACACACAGGCAGGCACACACAGAGAGGGACAATGAATTAAGGACACACACACACGCACACGCACACACACACAGGCACACGCACAAACACACACATACGCACACACGCACAGGCACACGCACAAACACACACACACACACGCACACACGCAAAGGCACACGCACAGGCACACACAGAGAGGGACAATGAATTAAGGACACACACACACACCGAACAGAACAAACACACACACACACACACAGCAGGTGGAAAAAAAAATGTTGTACCATAAATCAGACAATAACCAACATATGAACAATATGTTTTTGCCTGCCGTGTCATGCTTTCACACACACACACGCACACACACACACACACACACACACACACACACACACAGTGAGAGTTACCACTTACCACCAGACTCGTGCACCATATAAAGGACAAACTCTTCTGATTTATTCTCCACCTTCCAGGACACAAACACATACTGTATTATTAAAGCCTGCATCTAGTGTCTGCCATTGGGTTAATAGTGTGTTGATTTCGGGCACGGTTTATTGTCTTTTACATACGCATGACCGAATATCAATAATGGAACAGTTATTTAGACAAGCTGTGTGTGTGTGTGTGTGTGTGTGTGTGTGTGTGACCTCTCATTTAGGCCTCTCTTTATTGGAACAATCCTGGCTAAGACATTGACATTTTTCGAGCTGTAAAGGCGCTACGAGGAACTTTTTAAATATTTCTGAAAAAGGTCTGATTTTTCCTCTGATGATCATAAATGACATGTAACAGCAAACGAGACCATCAGTGCCAAGAATGCTATTTTCAAATCCACCCGGGAACTACAGCTGGCGGCGGGAAAAACACTACCGCTTTTTTCCAAAGGGGGGCGCAAGAATTAACACAAACCAAAAGTTCCTCGTAGCACCTTTAAGTTGTGCATTGTCTCTGTAATTTTCTGTAAAGGATTATTAAAGGATCTATCTATCTATCTATCTATCTATCTATCTATCTATCTATCTATCTATCTATCTATCTATCTGTCTGTCTGTCTGTCTGTCTGTCTGTCTGTCTGTCTGTCTGTCTGTCTGTCTGTCTGTCTGTCTGTCTGTCTGTCTGTCTGTCTGTCTGTCTGTCTGTCTGTCTGTCTGTCTGTCTGTCTGTCTGTCTGTCTGTCTGTCTCTTTACGGCTTACCCTGAACTTATGCAGTAGTAGATTGAGCACTTGTTCGGTCATCATGGAGCTGTTGACTCTAACGTTAGTGACTGAGCCGTAGGCCGGAGTGAACACAGACGTCTGGAAAAGAGAGAGAGAGAGAGAGAGAGAGAGAGAGAGAGAGAGAGAGAGAAAGAGAGAGAGAGAGAAAGAGAGAGAGGAAGAGAGAGAGAGGGAGAGAGAGAGAGAGAGGGAGAGAGAAAGAGTGAGAGAGAGAGAAAGAGAGGGAGAGAAAGAGAGGGAGAGAGAGAGAGAGAGAGGGAAATAAATCAATTATAAAAAAAATTTTTGGAAAAGGAGTTTTATTATTATTAGATTACTTATTTTACGTTATTTATTAAGTGAGAGAGAGAGAGAGAGAGAGAGAGGGGAAGTGAGGCACATCATTTTTTTCTTGATCTTTTGTATGTATTTTATTATAGTTTTTCTTCTTTTAAAAAGTCGTTCCTTGGTTTGTGTCCTTGTTGTGATTGTGCAGATGTTTGTTCCTGTGTTTAGTGAAAAAAGAGCCTTTTTCCGCACACACACAAACACACACACACAGAGCATGGACAGGTAGCAGATCGTGAGGAGGAATTATTTTTGTCAAAATCACCGATCTTGACAAAGTCTTCTCTGAAATCTCTGACTGCATCTTTAACATGGGAACCTAAATAAAACACACACACACACACACACACACACATGCTCTGACAATGCTTTTAGTGTAAACCAGCCTAAGTGTAACTGAGAGGACAAAACGTGCAGGTGACTTTGTTTCATCAACACGTGTTACTCCGGGATTTTCAGGACAGAATTCCTGGACTCGAACTCACTGGGACATTTTATACAGGAAATCTAAACGATAAAGGAAATCCTTAAATGTGCAGCTGCTAGTGCTCCAATAACAACACTAGCACACACACACACACACACACAGACTGAAACACACACACAAATTGACTCGAGAAGCAGCCTTATTACACACCACCATCTCGAACCCCCCATGTCCGCACGCTCACACACACGCACACACACACACACACACACACACACACACACACACACACAGGAGAAAGTCAGGGAGGTTCTCTGAGTATCCGTGTTCTCTTCAGCCCTGTGACCCTCATCCTACCACGTGAGGTCATTTCACACCCCATAGGGGAACAGCTGGTCAGATCTCACACGTGTTTTATTCCAACATTCAAATTTACAGTATCACAACTTTGTCACTCAATTTGTTCTTATTGACCTTATGTCTACTTATAGAGCTGCAACGATTAATCGACGAATCGATTATTAAAATAATCGCCAACTATTTTGATAATCGATTAATCGTTTCGAGTAATTTTTTAATAAAAAATGTCCAAATTCTCTGATTTCAGCTTCTCAAATGTGAATATTTTCTGGTTTCTTTAATCCTATTATGACAGTAAACTGAAATATCCGTGTGTTTTGGACATAACACATTTGAGGAAGTCAACATGGGCTTTGGAAAATTGATCAACATTTTTCACCATTTTACGGACCAAAACACTAATCGATTAAAGGTAACATATTATGCACTTTGCTGTCAATTTAATATGGTCTCTAAGTAGTCCCTAATACTTATTTTTTTAGATGTTTGCTGAAAAACCCGTTCAGATCATTTATTGTATCAAGCCTCTATACCCTGATTGTCCTCTGGTCTCAGAATGACCTATATTTGTGCGATCTGGCTGGCCCCTCCCACCTCTCTGCCGGGCTTTCTTTATATGTCCATGGGGCTCTCCCACCGTCTCTGCCGTGCTCTCGCGATACTAGAGAGACACTACGTGAGTCGTGACTGCGAACACAGTGTTTACCCCCGGAGGCTTCCGGGCGGATCTAAGCTAAGAGAACAGTTTGACATGACCTGACATGATTAAAACCTGTGAAAACAGTAGCTTCAAAGTTTGATTTCTAAAAACGAGTCATTTTCAGACTGCTGTGGGGAGTATAAACAGCATGTTATGAGCAAAACTTGGTGCTACAACAGAAGCTACATGGGCGCTAACGCTAAAAATAAGACTCAGACGATAAAATAAACTAAAAGTACCACACAAATCGGTGAAAAAAATATTTTTAAAATTTACTCCACACTATTAAGTTACAATCCTTTGTCCTGTTAAAAACGAGGCCTTTCCAGACTGGTCTGGGTAAAATAATTATGTTTTTATGAGCAAAAGCTGAATGCTTGAAAATATGGGGATGTGGCTGTGCAGTTTACGACGTCATAAACCACGAGAATTATGAACGGAGTATATTGGGAGGTAGGGGTGGGGGTTTCAGAAAGGGGGACAGTGAGAAAAGGAGAGATTGTTATTTTTTTTGATATTTTGGCAGTCTCTAGGCACACCGTGGCCCCATGGATATGTTAGAACACATTTAAAAAGTGCATTTAGCATAATATGTGACCTTTAATAATCGATTAATCGAGAAAATAATCGACAGATTAATTGATTATCAAAATAATCGTTAGTTGCAGGCCTATCTACTTATGACATCTATTGCAGCATGTCCGTCCTGGGAGAGGGATCCCTTACTTTGTCGACTCTCCCTGAGATTTCTTTAAAAAAAAATGTAATCCCGGTAAAGGGTTTTTGCTGGGAGTTTTTTCTCAGCCGAGCTAAGGGTGTAAGGGCAGGGTGTCATATTGTATCATATTGTATGGAATGTAAAGCCCACTGAGACAAATGTCTATTTGTGATATTAGGCTATATACAAATAAAACTGATTTGACCTTATATCATTGTTTTCTGGTCCTGTTATAATTCTTGCTTTTTAATTTTTTTTTCCATTGTCAAGCTTTTATTAGACAGTACAGAGTTGAAATGGGGAGACAGAGAGAGAGAGAGAAAGAGAGAGACAGAGAGAGAGAGAGAGAGAGAGAGAGAGAGAGAGAGAGAGAGAGAGAGAGAGAGAGAGAGAGAGAGAGAGAGAGAGAGGGGGATGACCTGCAGTAAAGGTCCACGGGTCTGAATTGAACCCACGACCACTGCAACAAAGGCCGGAGCCGATATGGTTCGCGCTCTATCCACTACACCAACAGAGCACCTCGACAATTCTTGCTTTTTAGAAACGGCAATGTATTTGGGGGCATTTTTAACCCCAGTCAAAAGCATCCAATTCTTCTTTTAGACTTTTTATTTTTCTGCTTAAAGGCCTACTTCACCGGCTGGAATATGAAGGTGTATTGAACTCTGAGATCCTATTTAGTATAAATATGCAAAAAAAAAAAATTAAATCGGATCATCTTAGCCTGAGAAAAGGCAGAAAGAGTGTTTTATGGTCTCACTGTCTAACCCTACAGTTTCCTTCTTGTGACATCACAGTAAGGGTCAGGACTTACAGGACAGCTGGGCCAAGGGAAGACTGAGGGAAGACTGAGGGATGGAAAAACCTCATTCATTATATTATAATAGTGATTTTATAATGATAGAAAGCTGGTTCCGTATGGGTGAAGTATTCCTTTAACATTTGCCTTTGGTTTAAACAATGTCCTTAGAAACCTGTGAAGTGCAGTACGCCATGTTGGTTGTTTTGTTTTGCCTTTTGTTTCTGTTAATTTTTACAGTCGTGTGTGTGTGTTCTTTTTTTTTTAACTTATATTTTAATGGGTTTTTAATTTTTTTTTATACGGACAAAAACACAAAATAAGTAGACACATACTATACACACACAACCCCCACCCCCCCGTCCCCCCAAAACCCCTCCCCCCTCACACAGACAGACAAGAAAAAAATAAAATAGAATA
>OX442358.1:29818989-29838989 GCA_949357725.1 Hyperoplus immaculatus | reverse complement strand
ATTACACACTGCACCTTTAAAGTTTTCGTTAAAAAAATAAATAATTTAAGAATATTTTTTGGCATTTTTTCTCTATTAGACATATGTGGAATGGGGCAGAGAGGAGAATGACATGCAGAGAACGACCCGGGCTGGATTCTGACCCGGGTCTGCTGTGAAGAGGACTGAGACTCTATGGGGAGGGGAGGGGGGGGTCTAACCACTACATCACGAGCACCACCCCCCCCCCCCCCTCCCCATTTTTGTTTGTGTTTTAATAATGTTTTTCACTTATGGGTTCTTGATGCCGGAAGCTCAAATCCGTCAACATCTTTCCAGCTTAAATTTCTGGAACCGTCAAGTACATTTTTTTACATGACACTTTTTTTACGTGTATATTTTTTCCATCTGAACCAGTATTGAACTGAGAACCCCACATGAACTGCTGTAACCACACACACTGTCTGTATCAGCTCGTTATATAAATCACTATATCTAATGTGATATCCTGGAGTACAATGGAGATCTTTCAACTCATATTCATGTTGATGGGAAAATCTATTCATCAATTTCTCTCAGAGATTTTAAACACCAAATTGATTGAGATCGGAGGAGAACGACACACGCACACACACACACACACACACACACACACACACACACACACACACACACACACACACACACACACACACAGGAAAACGTTTAATTCATTTAGCCATCGGAGGTTTTCAGCTGACTCACAGCCAGGGGCGAAATTGTGGTTCAATTTGTTACACTGTCTATGTGAAATAACAGTGGATACATTCAAACGTATAGATATAAATCAAAAAGCAATATTGATTTACAGTACATGGATAACCATTAGGCCGATATGCTTTTAAACTAAACACTTTAAATTGATTGATCAATTCCCGAAATATTAACAAAACTGCAAATGAAATACTAATATTACACCTTATTGTACAGTACACAAGAGTACAATTCTTAGGCTTGGTTCCTCAACATACTAGCAACATTATAGGCTAGTAATAACCCATCTAATTCATATATCTATAGAAATAAAGTAGATAGATAATAACATAATTCTATTTAGTGGATTAGTTATTTTACTTGGTTTAATAACAGCTGCAAATATATTTACAGTAAGTCTGAAGATTACATTTGTTTGAGCTGTTTGTAGAGCCAGTGTTCAGCTCTTAATAAAATTTCTGCCTATCCGTACGCCACTGGTTTCTAGAAACGATTATTACATATAGTGTGTGTGAGAGAGAGAGAGAGAGAGAGAGAGAGAGAGAGAGAGAGAGAGAGAGAGAGAGAGAGAGAGAGAGAGAGAGAGAGAGAGAGAGAGAGAGAAAGCAAGCGTGTGTGTGCTTGGGAGTGAAACAACTTTCACTTCATTGTTTCTGAAATACAAACATTCAGAGCAGCCACGCCATCGGACCTTTCTAACCCTGGCCACTCCTGTGTTTCCTGAACACACACACACACACACACACACACACACACACACACACACACACACACACACACACACACACACACACACACACACACACACACACACACACACACACACACACACACACACACACACACACACACACACACAGACTGAGCGCTGAGCTATTTTTAAAAAGAACGCTTAATCGCCCCGCCCCTGTGTGTCCCTCTATAAAGCCTGGAAACACTGCCCGGTTCCCTCACACTCACTCGACTGAGCCTTCACTGCAGACCGCTGTATTTACACTCTGAGATTACACCCACAAACTGGACCATCAAAGGTGAGAATGCTTACTTGTATCAGTGGTTTTAATTGTCTAGAGTTTATAGTGGGCTAACAGTTTAGCCTATAGTTGACTTTATAGGAATTTTAAGCACTTATATACAGTTTGAGATTTTTGGCTACTTTGCTCTGTAACAAGCAGTCTTCTTCATGGGGGGATTTTTGATTTGTAGAGATGCACATTCATCCCGTATTAGTTAGATAATGCAAAATGTTAAATTTTTAGCCCTATGTTTAGGAAAAAAAAATGTAATACAAAAATGTATCTCAACTGGCAAAATGTCACTATGATATTTCAAACGTTAACACTATTCTCCTGCAGTGTCTCGCCTTGATGAGTAATTTCACTCATTGTGCATCAGTGAAATCTATAGACAAATCCATTTTATTTTATTTTATTTAATTAATATTTTTTATATTTTAATGTGAGACATTACAAGGAACCACAAAGTGATAGGAGACATAAACAGACAGTCACATAAATAAAATAAAATAATAATAATAATAATAATAATAATAATAATAATAATAATAATAACTACATTCTTACATATTCTCGCCACTTTTTAGATTAAACATATGATTATTATATGTCAATTAATTCTATAAACAAATCCATTCTAACATATTTTTATTTCCCTCTCTCTCTCTCTCTCTCTCTCTCTCTCTCTCTCTTTCTTTCTCTCTCTCTCGCTCTCTCTCTTTCTCTCTCTCTCTCTCTACAGAATGAAACAAAGGCGGTTGCTGCTTGCCCTGCCTCTCTTACCAACCATCACCGAATCCCTCGAGGACTCTGCGGCCGTAGTCCCCTGTCCTTCCCACTCACTGGATGAATACCGGAGCAGTATCCAGGCATTAGCCAGACCCGCCGCCGGCAGTATCCAAGCATTAGCCAGGCCCGGTGATACCCCCAGCTGTGGTGGGCCCGTAAGACTGCAACGCTCCCCCAGGATTAGGCAACTCGCGAAGGCTTCGATGAAGTTAACTACCGCCTCGAGTTCCATCACACTCCCTCGCACACTAAGGACTCCCAGACCATATCGGGTGAATGTGGCGGCGGAGGATTTAGCTCTCAAAATGAGCAGAGAGAAAGACTGCAGGGGAAAAGACCCGGTGGACTGGCTTTTTGGGCAGATAAGGACTTGAAGAGACTGTCATCAAAATCACAAACTTTTTTTTATTTTTTTATTTTTTTATTTTTTTTAAGACTTAAATGGACTCTTTTCCTGCGTTCAAAATAACATACTTTTTCCCCATTTTTTTAATTTTTTTTAATTTTTTTTTTTTACTATACTACATCGGCTACTAGGCTACTAGACAATGCTGGTGTGCATACTGAAAAATGCAATTGGATGTCTTTCAGTATACGGGTATTTATTTTTTTGTTGACATACGGCTTTTGACATTTGAATGTATTGGGATATCCTCTATCTTTTTCTGGCATACTAAATGTAGCCTACTATGGGAGTACAGATAGGGAGAGAAAGAGTTTTTTTTTCGAAGGGCACTTTGATGGACCATCTCATAATGAAATGGAAGAAGCTGTTCTATTTTGGAAAATGAAAAACAATGCAAAAAACGATGGCAAGAAAATCACAATAATCACATGTGCTCGTCATGAGAAAACTGAAGATTTATTTATTTGTTTTCTGCACAAGGACTCAAGTCTACGTGTTTACATTGTTAGATATTTCGTAAAGATGTCAAAAATATATTTGTTTTATATTTTGTAATAAAAAACTAAAATAATTATGAAAATGTTTGTTCTTTACTGTTTCCAAAGTTCGACAAGAGAAGTTACTATGAAAGTTAAAGGTGAAGTAAGCTATTTATTTATGTTAATAAAGTGTTGAATCGCTCTTTATTCATACAGTGATCACTTATACAGTGTGCGCGTTTCATAAAGCCGGTCTCTCAGTAATCGGAAAATTAACTTTTCTGTGAACCCACTGGCCTACTAGTATCCAATCAGAAGAGAGAACAACCAGGCACCCGTCTCACTGACGGTGCACGTGCAGAGAGCGACAGATGGGTGAATGTTTATGCGCCTGCAATGGCGGAGCAGGTAAAAATCCTTCCCAAAGTCTGTTTTGATGGTTTTTATCATGTTTTATCACACTTATGGATCTGAGATGATGCTAGATAACTCGCTGCTTGAAGACCGCAGTGCATTAATGTGGTGACGTAGGGACGAGCGAGGGGACTGCTAACTGCAGTAACTGACAGGAAGTTAGCTAAAAGAACCATTCCGCTTACAGCACCTTTAATTCAAAATTTGAGATAAAAAAATTCCAGTTCAGATCCGATTGCGATATCTGGCGGTTTTGAATATCGGCTAATACTAGCACTATCCGATATTATAATTATCAAAAAAAAATGTTTGTGTTGATATTGTGTGTTAGTTTATAAAGGCTTGAACAGCACAACAATTCTAATTACAAGATAATTGATGAACAACAAAGCAAAAAGGTTTAATAATTTAAAAAAATATATAATATTTTGGACTCTAAAACGTATAACTTCTAAATTGCATGTTTTTAGTGTTGTTTGTACTTCTACTCAATATATTTAGAAACATACCCTGCGTTCCAAATCACATACTTTTTAATTTTTACTACACTACATACTAAAGTACAGAAGAGTTTTAGGGCCACTTATGTCGAGAAATGTCAGGAATAAAGACGAATACTCCAAAATGCTATTGGAGTTAGTGGGGCATCTGTGTATTTTCAGCATACTGCAATTGACCTGCATGTATTGGGACGTCCTAAATCTTTTTCTGGCGTACTAAATAGTAGGGAAGTACGGGGATTGGAACGCAGGGATAATATTCCTTCCAATACTGCTATGAAGCCATCAGTGATTTTTTGCACTGAATCTAAATCAACAAACCTAGCATCACACTGCCATCTAGCGGTAGGTAGTGGTACTAAAGCGGAGGCATTTTAAACATAAAAGTTCCTGATACAACCGCTAGAGGTAGAATACTATTTGAGGGAGTCAGCAAACATGAGCCCTTACTGAGCCTAGATCAAATATTTTTATTTGGGCCAGACACTGCAGGTGAATAGGGAAACATTTTAAACTTATAGATAGCATCATGAATCTTTGCCAGTTGACGACTTATATTACAACGAATATGTTTCATATATCTAAAAAAAAATATATATATTTTTTTTTTTCATGAACAAAATGTCTCATTAATCAGACAGTTAACAACATATGAACAAATCCTTCTGTAATAACCTTCAGAATAGTGCTGAGAATGATTATGGAAAGTTGATGTTATTGTTTCAGAAATTGAGATTTTCTGTGGTCCAGACTACAGAGCATTGAAAAAAAACTAATGTTGAGATTTAATTTTGCTTTATTTATCCTTCAAAGATCAATTCAGAGGTGACCCTGATTTACAATGCTGTTGAGTAAAAGATAATGGCTGTTATAGATGGTTGTACAATATAAATATAGTTAATATACAGATGCAAACAGACAAGGCTTAGTCAAATAAACACATAAATGTACAGTATCTCACAAAAGTGAGTACACCCCTCACATTTCTTCACATTTTTCTTTATATCTTTCCATGGGACAACACTGAATAAATGACACTTTAATACAATGTAAAGTAGTCAGTGTACAGCTTGTATAACAGTGTAAATTTACTGTCCCCTCAAAATAACTCGACACACAGCCATTAATGTCTAAACTGCTGGCAACAAAAGTGAGTACACCCCTTAGAAAAAATTTACAAATTGGGCCCAAAGTGTAAATATTTTGTGTGGCCACCATTATTTTCCAGCACTGCCTTAACCCTCTTGGGCATGTAGTTCACTAGAGCTTCACAGGTTGCAACTGGAACCCTCTTCCACCCATTTATGACAGCATCACAGAGCTGGTGGATATTAAAGACCTTGCGTTCCTCCACCTTCCATTTGAGGATGCCCCAAAGATGCTCAATAGGGTTTAGGTCTGGAGACATGCTTGGCCAGTCCATAACCTTTACCCTCAGCTTTTTTAGCATGCCACTGGTCGTCTTGGAGGTGTGTTTGGGGTCGTTATCATGTTGCAATACCACCCTGCGGCCCAGTTTACGAAGGTTGAGTGCACATGGTCAGCGTCGTACACAGAGGTTGGCTTTGGAAAATAGACGTATGAGTGCTGCCAGCATTGCTGAAGGGCTTGAAGGGGTGGGGGGTCAACCTGTCAGTGCTCAGACCATACGCCGCACTCTGCATCATACTGGTCTGCATGGCTGTCATCCCAGAAGGAAGCCTCTTCTAAAGATGATGCACAAGAAACCCCACAAACAGTTTGCTGAAGACAAACAGACTACGGACATGGATTACTGCAACCATGTCCTGTGGTCTGATGAGACCAAAATACATTTATTTGGTTCAGATGGTGTTAAGAGTGTGGAGCGGCAACCAGGTGAGGAGTACAAAGACAAGTGTGTCTTGCCTAGAGTCAAGCATGGTGGTTGGAGTGTCATGGTCTGGGGCTGCATGAGTGCTGCCAGCACTGGGGATCTACAGTTCATTGAATTCTAACATGTACTGTGACATACTGAGCAGAGCATGATCCCCTCCCTTCATATACTGGGCCGCAGGGCAGTACTGCAACATGATAACGACCCCAAACACCCCTCCGAACGACCACTGGCTTGTTAAAGAAGCTGAGGGTAAAGGTTATGGACTGGCCAAGCATGTCTCCAGTCTTAAACCCTATTGAGCATATTTGGGGCATCCTAAAACGGGAGATGGAGGAGCGCAAGGACTCTAATATCCACCAGCTCCTTGATGTCGTCATGAATGGGTAGAAGAGGGTTCCAGTTGCAACCTGTGAAGCTCTAGTGAACTACATGCCCAAGAGGGTTAAGGCAGTGCTAGAAAATAATGATGGCAAAACAAAATATTGACACTTTGGGCCCAATTTGGACATTTTTTCTTAGGGGTGTACTCACTTTTGTTGCCAGCAGTTTAGACATTAATGGCTGTGTGTCGACTTATTTTGAGGGGACAGTAAATTTACACTGTTATACAAGCTGTACACTGACTACTTGACATTGTATCAAAGTGTCATTTATTCAGTGTTGTCGCATGGAAAGATATAATGAAATATTTGAAGAAATGTTAGGGGTGTACTCACTTTTGTGAGATACTGTACATTCTGGACCTTTGATTTCTATAGTATGAAAGAAGACATGTTATGGAAGCAAAACAGACAAAACACTCTAAAAGACAATGTCTTTGCCTTCAGCGCCTGCAATCAGCAAAGTCTTATCTACATAATACCAGCTAATCCTTCTGTACTTTCACTAGACACACACACACACACACACACACACACACACACACACACACACACACACACACACACACACACACACACACACACACACACACTGTAACCTGTTTGCTCTTCTTTGGGTTTGTTTACTGTGAACCTTCCAGCACCTGACCTGTCTCCCATGACTAACACACATCACCTGACTTCACCTGATCATGATGTCATCTCTAAAACAAACTGACTCTTCCCATGGCATTGTGTGTGTGTGTGTGTGTGTGTGTGTGTGTGTGTGTGTGTGTGTGTGTGTGTGTGCATGGAAATCCCTTCAATCCAAATATACAGTATATAAAAACTATTACTCAGATAGGCTTGCCCACACAAATGTCTAGGCCCATGAAAAGGTCTAGGCAATGGGACCCCTTTACTCATGCTTTACTTGTATCAATGGGTGTTTGTGTGTGTGAGAGTGAGTGAGTGAGTGAGTGAGTGAGTGAGTGAGTGGGTGGGTGAGTGAGTGAGTGAGTGAGTGAGTGAGTGAGTGAGTGAGTGGGTGAGTGAGTGAGTGAGTGAGTGAGTGAGTGAGTGAGTGAGTGTGTGAGTGAGTGAGTGAGTGAGTGAGTGAGTGAGTGAGTGAGTGAGTGAGTGAGTGAGTGAGTGAGTAAGTGAGTGAGTGAGTGAGTGCGTCTGTCTGTCTTTCTGTCTGTCTGTGCTATTTTTAGGTTTTCAAGATGTGCTATAGGATATATTTTACTCAAGTAGCAACAAATAAAAATTTTTTTTACAATACGTCATAGTAAAGTTCCTCATAGCACCTTTAATTACAACTTTTCTATTCTTTTTTCGGACACTATTGGGCCATAACCAATAGTGTCCGGGCACTAGAAAGCTTTCCCACTTTCCCCCCTCATGGGCAGCCCGATGTTGGGTAAATATGACCACAATGAGTAGGCAAGTCTCTGGATAGTTTTCACATGAACTCACTCACACAGAGTCACACACACACACACACACACACACACAGAGTCACGCACACACACACACACACACACAGAGTCACGCACACACAGACACACACACACACACACACACACAGAGTCACACACACACACACACACGTTTGGACCTCAGCCATGGATCTTCCCAGCCAAGAATGCGACTGCTGAGTAACTGCTCTTTCTGTACCTCAAACCAACCAAATACCTATTGAGTCAGTCTGACTAATCCTTAGCCTTATAACAAATTAACTAAAGGCCTATACTATGTCAAGCATAACAAAGTCACTATAGGCCTATACTATGTCAGGCACAGTTATTTGAGCGTAACAGACAGGGATTTTTTACATAAAAGAGTCCTTAATGCTATTTCAACACCAACATGTGTCACACTGGACATGTATGTACAATATAAGGCTACACCATAAAGCCTGACTTGAAAAACTGGATTTTTGTGCATGTTCTGAAATAATCACATTGATCTGTGTGTGTGTGTGTGTGTGTGTGTGTGTCTGTGCGTGCGTGTCTGTGTGTGCGTGCGTGCGCGTGTGTGTGTGTGTGTGTGTGTGTGTGTGTGTGTCTGTGCGCGTGTGTCTGTGCTCGTATGTATGTATGTGTATGTGTGTGTGTGTAAGTGCGTGCGTGTGCTTGTGTGTGTGTGTGCGTGCGTGCGTGTGCTTGTGCGTGTGCTTGTGTGTGTGTGTGCGTGCGTGCATGCGTGTGCGTGTGTGTGTGCGTGTGCAGAAAGAGCTGCTGCTGTGATTCATATATATTTTTTTCATTTTAAATAAGCGAGTCATTGTCAATTAAAGTGAGTCATAATCCTGGTAGTCCTTAGACCCCTTTTTCTGTCTGTTTATCACCAAACTGAAACCCCCTCAAACCAAACTACATATACTGGAGATACACCAGTTTACAAAGCAGTTTTTTACAGTTATCAAACTTTAAAATATATATATATGATTGTACAAGGACAGAACTGAATCTATGTGGCGTTTAGTGAAGCAACACACCTCTATCTGTCTGTCTGTCTGTCTGTCTGTCTGTCTGTCTGTCTGTCTGTCTGCCTGTCTGTCTGTCTGCCTGCCTGCCTGTCTGTCTGTCAACTGACTCTTCTTACAAACCACATTAAAGCTAGGATGAACTGGAACACTATACATTATATATAATTATATACACTTATATATTTGCTGATTTTAACAAAACGTGTTCTAGATTTTAATAGCTTAGTATGCCTTTCAATATTAGGTCCCTATTGTGATATAATAGGGCCCTTTACTGTACATGTGTATAGGCCTTTAAATAGTAAATCTGTCTTTTTATGTCTTTTTATCATTTTTATTATGTGTTTTTGAGTGTTTTATGTTTGTGTAAATCTGTTTCTTTCCCACTGACTCTGCTGTTTTTATATTGTTTTGTAACTATGTGTTGAAAGGTGCCATTTAAATATAATAATAATAATATCAATAAAACTTTATTGGTATAGCACCTTTGATACTAAAAAATGCAGCTCAAATTGCTTTACAATGACACAATCTCATGCATTACAAGCTTAACATCAAACAATACATACAATTAACATTACCATGACAATAATAGTACAGGTAAGATCAAATAGAGTAGAAATATGAAGTGTTTAGCGTGCAATAGAAAGCAAAAGGCATTTTTTAAAGCCCATCTAAATAGAAAGGGTTTATGTTGCATGTACATACTGTATATATGACTGTGGGGGATTTTCCCAAAAGAATACAATGTAGTGGGTCCGAAAAAAGATGGACACACACACACAGACACAGACACACAGACACACACACACACACACACACACACACAGACACACACACACACACACACACACAGACCCTCAAAATCCTGGTGTGGACCACCAAGGGGAACTCCCAACCATAAAACCATAGAGTGATTATCGAACAAATAGTGTAACTCCTGCTAACCGCTTTACAGACAAACACAAACACACACACACACACACACACACACACACACACACACACACACACCGCAACAGCAGCCAAAGGTTTACTGTGGAAATGCCTTGCTCAGTGGTTAGTGGGTTAGTGGACGTATATGGGCAACAATATGAGACCCTTCCCTACATGTTTCAATTTCCATTTTCCTTATGATGTAACAGGGGCTTTTTGAGGTTTGTCAGACACACACACACACACACACACACACACACACACACACACAGTCAGAAAGTTGGAAAGTTGGAAAAATCCCACTTCTATGTTCAGGATCACAGAATTTAAAGTTTATCCGGTTTCATTCCTGGTCTAGTTGATAATCAAACGGCTGGTTTACAGTGTATAGATATCATCATGAAACCTTGCCAGTTGATTACTGACATTATAAAAACTATTTTTTGTATAAGAACTTTTTCAGAAATGTTTCAATAGGCTACATATGAAAATTTGGCGATATCATGGGGGCGCCCTTAGCTCAGTTGGTAGGGCGTCCCCTCCTCCCCCCATGGGCCTCAGCCAGCAGCGGACCCGGGTTCGATTCCAGCCCGCGGTCGTTCTCTGCATGTCACTCCCCTCTCTGCCCCATTTCAACTCTGTCTCTACACTATCAATAAAGCATAAAAATGCCAAAAAAAATATCTTTAAAAAAATATGTCAATATCAATATCTAACTATTTTTTTTTCCCATTTTATAAAAAGTAAGGTACAGCCCTTAAAAAAATTTTTTTTTGCACAACATTCCTAACCTTTATTTATACAGGTAAATCCCATTGAGACCGGAGACTCTTTTTCAAGGGAGACCTGTTCCCATTCACACACACATTCATACACCGATAGCAGGTTAACTATGGATATTAACAACACATGAACAAATCCTTCTGTAATAACCTCCAGCATAGTGCTTAGGATGAGAATGGAAAGTTTAGTTGATGTAAGTGCTTTTCTAAGATCAGAATCTCAAAATTGACCAGTGTTTGAAAAACAACATTTTTGCCTGTAGTGTCTTGCCTTACAGTAATTGGTTCCAGTTTTGTTATGTTGCAACACACACACACGCATGAGCACGCGCGCACACACACACACACACACTCTCTCTCTTTCTCTCTCTCTCACTCTCTCACACACACACACACACACTCACACACACACACTCACACACACACACACACACACACTCTCTCTCACACACACACACTCTCTCTCACACACACACACACACACACACACACACACACACACACACACACACACACACACACACACACACACACAGTTTATCTTTCCCTCTCTTACCTCGCGAGTTCTCAGCTGGAAGTTTTTCCCCTCATGGTAACAGTTGTATGTCCGAAGCAAAGACAAGATGTCAGACCTGGAAATGAACACAAGGTCACAGACATTAGATAAAGACTCTAAGATCACAAATAAATTAGACTCGCACTCACAACTCTGAAACAATTCAAGCAACGGTTTCTTTTAAAGGTGTAGTCAGTGATTCTGGAGAACGCTTGTTGTCAAAATCAGCGAATATCTCCTCACGATCCACTACCTGTCCGTACTGTGCGTGAGCTGAAAAAAATTCCAGTTTTAATTAACAGTCTAGGCTCTGTAAACTGGTATGTTAACAAAGGGGGGCCCACCGTATTGCTTGCAACATACACGTTTACAGAGCCTGAGCTGTGTAGGGGAGAACGGGGTAATTTGTCACACGGGTAGGTTGTCACAATCGTTATATCTCGGAACCAGAAGGCGCTGTCTGTTAAATTTTGGTATGTCTAAGAGTCAGACTGCTGCATTTGAGCTGAGAGGACTGGTAGTGTTTTTCATGTCAAATTGAAAATATTTCGCTCCTCATACCCATGGGGGCGAAGTGATTTTATGGACCTGGAGCATTGTAAAAGGTTGTTCACCAAAAATGACATCTAGGACCTTCCACGATCACAACCAAAAAGTGATTTTGACAACAAGCGTCCTCCAGAATCACTGACTGCACATGTATCATCTCTGTGCTTCAACACTCGGCTCTTTTAAATCAGGTCTGAAGACCGTTCTGTTTCCGATTTAACCTGAAATTTAAATTTCTCATTTTGAATTAATTTTTGAATTTTTTTTTTTTGGGAATGTGTGCTCTATACTTGATGTATTTTGTTCTTACTTGATGTATTTTGTTATTGCTTATGTAAAGCACCTTTAATGGCCTTGTGTCCGAAATGTGCTCTAAAAATAAACTTGCCTTGCCTTGCCTATGTAGTAACTGTGCAGTGAGTGAACTAACAGGGCTTACCTTGGAATCAGTTTGTCATCGCTCAGCTTCACGTAGGTCTGATGCTCACTCATTCTGACTGGAACACAGCTGGGGGGGAAAGTAAAATAAAAACATTAGAAATAAAGAATGTATCAAGACAATGCCGTCAAAAAACATACATTTTTGGGGGCGCCTTTAGCTCAGTTGGTAAGGCGTCCCCCTCCCGGGCCGGGCCCAGCAGCAGACCCGGGTTCGATTCCCGCCCGCGGTCGTTTTCTGCATGTCACTCCCCTCTCTGCCCAATTTCACCTCTGTCTCTCTGCATAGAAATGCCAAAAAATATCTTTAAAAAAACAAAACAAAAAAAAACATACATTTTTGAGATTTTGGTCAACTTCGCTTGCCTTCCATAACATGTTTAATTTCATACTTTTATAAATCAATTTAGGTCATAAGGTCATTTAGGTGTTTATGTGACTAATCTTTGTCAGTTTGCGTCTGTGCTTTATTTCTCCTATATAACCATCTTTAACGGACATTATCTCAACACCAGAAATCTCAACTTCTAAAGCACTTACATCAACTAAACTTTCCATATTCATTCTAAGCACTATTCCGAAGGTTATTACAGAAGGATTTGTTCATGTGTTGTTAACTTTCTGGTTTATAATACATTTTGTTCTTCAAAACATGCAGAAAATGCATTTTTTCTATTCACCTGCAGTGTCTCACATTAAAACAGTGTGTAATCCTAACTAATGACTAAATGTATAGGCATACATCATGCATGTACAGTTAAACTCAATTTGTTTGACCTTCTGCTTTCAAAAAGATTATGCACAAACACATAAAAAAACGTAAAAAGAAAAAAAAAATATGTTTATATTTAAACATTTGATAAATGCATGATAGTTTTAAGTGCTGCCATATTGCATTTCTTTCCAAATAAAATTCAAATTGCTTAAAGACTTGCTTTTTAAATCAAAAGCTCATCCATTTCTCTCTTGTGGTAAAAGCAGGGAAGAGAGGGAATTAGGAGAAATCACATGGTGTGTTGACCCAGTGCCAACACACTGTCATAGTAACATGTTGTGGCAATGGCCTTCAGACCGCGGAAAACACTTCTGTGTCATCTCCGTTTTTTTTTGCAAGGTTAATTCTAGCTACTTCCTACGCTTCTCACAAACAATAGGCATTAATAATAGATAGATATGTATGTGTATTTTATAAAAATAAAAGAAAAAATTGCCTAGTTTGTCATATCTCTGGGGTACAGTGTCTAAAGAAAATAAACAGGCAACAATCTAATTCAAAAGTGGTCAAAATATACAGCCTTATTTGAATGCATGTAGAATTGAAGTTTTTTAGATTTTACAATGGGAGCGGATGGGACGGAATGTTCAGGGGGGCCCAACAGTTAGAGTGCAGAATTTGTGAAAAAATTAACCAAATCACACTTTTCAACTCCCTCTCACTTGCAGAACTCTAACCCCACATGGATAATTCTTAGATTAAAATGTAGGTAATATTCTGCCGGTCGCATACATGTAACTACTGAAATAGTCGGACTTACACTTTGGGAGCAGTGACCTCCCAAGTGAAAGGGTGTCAAACCAACTGCCGCCATTGTTTCAAGGTAATTGCATTGTAAAAACAAAAGGAAACCTATTAATTACACTGGCCTTGAAGTGTCAAGTTAAGTCTATTGTGACAAACTCAGTTTCCCTGATCCCTGTGTGTGTGTGTGTGTGTGTGTGTGTGTGTGTATCCTGAATCCTGTGCGCACATTTCTCAGGAGAGAAAGTGCCATAGGGAATTTCCTGGATTGGAAAACCCAGCTTTGAGTGAGTGAGTGTGTGTGTGTGTGTGTGTGAGACTGTGTGGCTGTGTGTGTGTGTGTGTGTGTGTGTGAGACTGTGTGGCTGTGTGTGTGTGTGTGTGTGTGAGACTGTGTGGCTGTGTGTGTGTGTGTGTGTGTGTGAGACTGTGTGGCTGTGTGTGTGTGTGTGAGACTGTGTGTGTGTGTGTGTGAGTGTGAGTGTGTGTGTGTGTGAGTGTGAGTGTGTGTGTGTGTGTGGCTGTGTGTGTGTGTGTGTGTGCGGGGGAGGGGCATGAGTATAAAGCAGCAACATGTGGTTCAGAGGTTTTAGTGTCAAAGCCGATCGTCTAACTATGAAGCTGTGTTCTCAGTCACTCGGCCAACTCGCCTTTCTGAGCTTCTGCTGCGCACTCCTAACAGGTAAGAATCAACCAATGCATTGGTCTATGCTTTTATAGGCTTACATATGCTTATACATGTTTATTTCTGCTTATATCTGCTTATCTGTGTGTTATTTTAAGCTATGTGCAGTGTGTGTGAAGCTATTTTGAAAGCATTGTTTGCGGTCTATCAATGTCTTCACACTGGAATAAGTTGAACTAGTGCAAAGTTACCCTATAGGGAGGAATCTAGTTTGGTTAACTGAAGATACTGAGAAAAAGCAAGGCAAGGCAAGTTTATTTCTATAGCACAATTCAGACACAAGGCCATTCAAAGTGCTTTACAGGGGCATGAAATACATCAAGATTAAAATACATCAAGTATAGACGTCGTATAGTTCAAAAAAATATCTAATTGACAATATATATGTGATATGATTATGACAAAATATAATTTAAAAAAGTCAAATGCCAGCAAAAAAACATGCCATGGAGTTTATTGCAGAAAGTTAAAAAGTGCACATTTGTTAAGAAAAAACTATCCTAACTTGTCCATAATAAAACAGGCCCAACTGGATTTTAGACCAGGACTCAATAGCAAGGAATGTCACATTTTAGTTGGTAACAAATCTGGATTTTTTTTCTAAAACGGTGTTCAGTTTAAGACGCCATGGTAACAGTTGTAACAATGCATTCCTTTACTTTTATGGCCCAAATAATTTTTCCTCAAAATACATTCCATTTGGTTTTGTGCATACAGACAGATTCCCCAATATTTTCTTAATTTGTTTGAACCTATGAAAGAGTAATTAAGTTAACTAGGATTTATACAAAATTACTATATTGTCAGTCACGTACATTTTCTTTGCAGCCATTCCACATCGCTGTCTAAGTGTTTAATGTCCAATCTTGAATCTTTTTGTATTTGATCTGCTTTTACTATCTCTTACCGTAAATGCACTTTCTAATGTCTAATCTTGATGTATTTCATGCCCCTGTAAAGCACTTTGAATGGCCTTGTGTCTGAATTGTGCTATAGAGATAAACCTTGCCTTACCATACCATAAACAAAGCTAAAAAATAAATTAACTGCTTGAATTAACTATGTAAATTTGAATGTAGTTGGTCTAGCTGCAAACTACTGCAACATGTAGTTAACCTGCTGGTTTCATTTCTCTGTAAATGGGTGAGAGGTTGTTGTTTCATTTGGAGAGAAGTGTCTGGGCATGTGAACTAGCAGTCACTGTTGAATTAACTTGTAATCCTGTTATCCTGTGTGTGTGTGTGTGTGTGTGTGTGTGTGTGTGTACATGTCTGTGTGTGTGTGTTTGTGTGTGTGTCTCTGTCTGTCTGTCTGTCTGTCTGTCTGTCTGTCTGTCTGTGTGTGTGTGTGTGTGTGTGTGTGTGCAGTGAGACAGTCAGAAAGCACGTTTGTCCCGGGGAGATGTTTGTGTCCGGACACACAGCCGGGCGTCAGAGGACAACTGACAGAAATCCAGGTCTACCCCAAAAGCCCCAGCTGTGACAAAATCACAATAATGTGAGTACCAGACACACACACACACACACACACACACACACACACACACACACACACACACACACACACACACACACACACACACACACACACACACACACACACAACCAGCCAAAATGTCCTCACTTTCCCAAAAATATGCTCACTTTTGAGGTCTAAAACTCAAATTGGTGCACACAAAATACTGACTGACTGACTGACTGACTGACTGACTGACACACACACACACACACACACACACACACACACACAGTCACCGAACATGTTGGTTGTGTTTTTCAGAGTGACAATGAAGGTCAACTCAGTGCCTGTGTGTCTGAGTCCAGAGGCTCCGCTCGGCAAACAGCTGATCAAATGCTGGAATAGGTGAGTGTCTTTATATGTCAAACTTAACTATTTGTAAACAAGTGCACGTACACACACACACACACACACACACACACACACACACACACAAACCAGTTTTGTCCTGATATCCAATTGCTTCAGGTTTTCAAAATGCTTAATAAACTAGAGCCTTGTCAACCCCAATAGTACCGTGCAACCCAGTTCAGTTTAGCTTCAAAACACTGAAGATGTCCCTATTTCACAACAGATGACAGGATATTTCAGCCATGCGTCATGATGAGTGAAAGAGGGGTTCAAACTCGTCCTAACAGTGGCTTATTTGTTGGCAAACCAGTTCACAGCGAGATGAGCAGATTTCTGGGTCTTTCATCATGCCATGCCAGAAGTACGCAATTAAAATTAGTCGGAGATGGAGATAGCCCTTCCAGTGCAGTCCAGTTCCGCACGTTATTCATGTTAACGAACGGACGAAACTTTTTTTAAAAAAATCATGTTTGGGTATAATGTTGAAAACGTCCCCCAAGTCCACGAGTATGTTCATCATCTTTGACCAGCTGAGAAATCTTATTTTAATAAATAAGTTGTCTGATTCTTACAGGAGCATCTAAAAGTGACAGCAGACTGACTTGTCCCGGTGTGTGTGTGTGTGTGTGTGTGTGTGTGTGTGTGTGTGTGTGTGTGTGTGTGTGTTTTGTAGATCTCATAAACTTGGTCGTGATGTGAAGCTGTGTCTGAAGCGGAGGAGGAGAGGGAGAGAGAGAGGGAGAGGAGGGAAACGCCAGCGCGCCAGACAGAGGGGCCGCAAAACCTCTTCAGTTACTAACACACAATAGACTGTCCCTGTGTGTGTGAGTGAGTGAGTGAGTGAGTGAGTGAGTGAGTGAGTGAGTGAGTGAGTGAGTGAGTGAGTGAGTGAGTGAGTGAGTGAGTCAGTGAGTCAGTGAGTCAGTGTGTGCGTGCGTGCGTGAGTGAGTGCGTGCCTGTGTGTGTTTGTGTGTGTGTCTAACTCCCAATAGACTGTCCTGTGTGTGTGTTTGTGAGTGTGTGTGTCTCTCTCTGTGTATGTTTCTGTGTGTCTCTCTCTGTGTGTGTATGTGTGTGTCTGTGTGTCTCTCTGTGTGTGTATGTGTCTGTCTGTGTGTGTCTGTGCGTGTCTTCAGACCGTCCCCATGACGACTGATACAAAGCTACCACACAGGGAGCAGTGTGTAGACGCTGATACTTGACACCACTTTGAAAGCGGTTTAAACAACAACAAAAAACACTACACCCTCCCCCCCTCCTCCCCCACCCCCCCCACCTCTACCACTCTCATTTCTATCGACTTCACAGCTTGCCCTTAAACTGCTGTTTGGACTGTAAATCGAACTGTATAGCATAGAAGCAAGGGATGTTATTTGATGGATGTGATGTTGAACAGTATATAAGCCCTGGAGGCTTGCTGTTGTAAATACATATTTTCACCTTTAAAAGCTATAAGTTTACCTTCTGAAACACCTTTGAAGCAGAAGTAAGCGGGTTGCATCGGTTAGCAGTTCCCCTCCCTCCTCCCTAATTCACAAGATAAACTTAAAGTGGTCTCGGAGCACTGAGTTATTTAGCCTCAAGTGACCCTGCTTTCCGAATCGCATAAAAGATTTAGGATGTCCTGATTCTTGTGGCCAGATTTAGTATGGTTAGAAATACCCAGATGTCTACTACATCCGGCCAAGATTTTTAGTGTTGAAAACAGCATCCTATTTGGGCGATTCTGACCCACAATCCAGTGCGCACGTGAAGTGACATCACATCGACGAAGCCTCCACATGAAAACAAACAGGGATGCGACAGATATAAAAGCAAGAGGCAAGATCAAGGCGCAATGTTATAATGAAATAAATAAGTAAAAGTCCCAATAGTATGCCTACTGCATCCTAACTAGATCATTTTTATGATCAGATGTAGTATGTAGAATAGAAAAAAGAAAGAGTATAATATGCGGTTCGGAACGCAGGATGAGTTATCTAGCCCCAAGTCAGATTCGTAAGTACAATTAAACAGCATATGGACCCGCCCCTTTTTATCATTCTATCTCCTGATTGGATAAAGGGTTGAGTGACACCAGAAAAGTTTCAACTACTAGGCTTACTGACTGATATGAGAAACCTGCTATGAACTGTGCACACTGTATGAGTTGCTTTAAGGATGTAACACGTATATTTACAAATATAAATCAGCTTACTTCTGCTTTAAACGTTCACTGTATTGTCCATGTGTCTGTGCATGCAGCTGGAAAAGCTTAGCGAAGAGACTAAGTATGTTATTTATTTTTATATGACTTTAAATGACGTTTTTACATGTATTTTCTTACGTTGTTTTTTCTAAATAAACATCAGAAAAAAAGTGACTGTGTGTGTGTGTGCTATTTCTTGTGAATTTATTTAATTTGTACAACATATTAGTGTGCAAAGTTTTTACAGAAAGCATTTTGGATACAACATGTGCTTTTTTCATCTTAGAAATCAAAAAATACTATAGTATATACATGTTTTTAGCATGTTAAACTCACTATTATCTTGCTGATGGATGGGACCGTAGATTAAGTTAATTTATTATGAGTGTCCAGGGCAGATTTTTGATAGATCGTTTTAGCATTTTATAAATAAAAAAAGTAGTAAAATGTCTCATAAATCAATCAATTAACACATGAAGAAATCCTTCTGTAATAACCTTCAGAATAGTGCTGAGAATTACTGCAAAATGTAGTCAAACATAACTAAAGTGTGACTGTGTGTGTGCTATTCATTTCTTGTCAAAACTCCATATTATCTTGATTTATTATTAGGATCCAAAGTTTTTACAGAAAGCATTTTGGATACAGCATATAACTTTTTCCATTTTATAAATCAAAAAAATACTATGTACAGGTCTTAATCTTTAAAAAAAAAATTAATTTTCAGCATGTTTTTAAGAAGAAAATGTATCATAACTCAGTCAAAATGTAGAGTTTAAAGATATTTTTTTGGCATTTTTTATGCTTTATTGATAGTGTAGAGACAGAGTTGAAATGGGGCAGAGAGGGGAGTGACATGCAGAGTACGACCGCGGGCTGCGGGCATTTTGACGGGCGCCCCCCGTCAAAATGTAGTTAAACATAACAATAGTGTGACTGTGTGACTGTGTGTGTGCTATGTCTTGTAAAAATCCTCTGTTATCTTAAGCCTTTACGGATGGGAGCGTAGATGAGCCTTCCTAGCAGGATATGAGCGGTCAGGGCTCCAGCTTTAAGGTTAATAAACTACCGGACGTGGGTCAGCAGACAAGCACTAAGCAAACAAGGTCTCACTCAAAACATCTGAACAAATATGTGTGTGTGTGTGTGTGTGTGTGTGTGTGTGTGTGTGAGTGTGTGTGTGTGTGTGTGTGCGACCAGGAAGTACCAGGATCGACACCAGGATTTTGAGGGTCTGAGTGTGTGTGTGTGTGTGTGTGTGAGTGCGTGCGTGTGTGTGTGTCTGTTTGTGTTTCTGTGTGTGTGTGTGTGTCTGTTTGTGTTTCTGTGTGTGTGTGTGTGTGTGTGTGTATGAGATTTAGTTGTACAATGTAACTGTTTTAATTAGGCTATATTTTACTTCACTGATACTTTGGAAGTGGCATTCCTACA
>OX442358.1:29808989-29816489 GCA_949357725.1 Hyperoplus immaculatus | reverse complement strand
TCAGCTCCTTTAAAATCAAATCTGAAGACTTTTCGGTTCCCCATTTAAACCTGCAGCAGTGTGTAGAATTTTGGGTTTTATTTCCTAGCATATTTTGTAGAAAGTAATTATAATATCCATAAGTACATTTAATTTAGTGCATAATAGCTGAAAAACATTTTTAGAATTTTTTTTTCCCTTAGAAAGGGTCTCATATATGTCCATATTTCTGCATATTTTGGACCAAGGCCTAGTGCCGCCATCTTGAAAGCGTCACAGTTGGAATGTCATCAGGTGCATTGTTTTGAAATTAGAATTGTTCTTGTCCTTGAAGGCCACTGTAGCTTCTGTTATTATTCTAAAGGGTTGGGGTTACCCAGGGAGCGTTGCATTCTAGAACTTTGTAGAACTTTATTGATGATGTCATATTACACACTGCACCTTTAACCTGTAATTTTTATTTTATTACATTTTTTATTATTGTTTTTATTCTATACTTTTCTAATGTGTATTCTATACTTGATGTATTTTAATCTTGATGTATATTGTGACCCTGTAAAGCACTTTGAAATGTGGCCTGAATTGTGTCTGAATTGTAGCTATATAAATAAACTTGCCTTGCCTTGCGTCAGGTGGTGCAATGAAAGCAGTCTGGAGCCTTTCAAGTCATTATCATATAAAAACATAATAAACTGTGTCTGGGTTTGGGTTAGGGAGGCGTCATCAACACATAGCCACTTACTGTCATCAATATACAAACCAAACATAACGTAGTACATTCAAGCTACAGCTCTGGAAAAAATTAAGAGACCAGTCTGGATTTTTCTTAAATCTTCATCTCTACATTACTTAATGGAAATGCTCTTGATGACAATATTCCTTATTGTGAATTTGGTAGAAATGTTGTCAGTAGTCTTTAGAATGAAACCAAAATGTTCATTCTACTCAAACATATGCCTATAAATAGTAAAACGAGAGACACTGAACATTTGGAGTGGTCTCTTCATTTCTTTTCAGAGCTGTATATTGCGTGACTGCTGTCTCATGAAGTCCACACTCATAACCTCTGTCTGGGTTTGGGAGGATACCAAAGAGTGGATCTGTCAACAGCTGTAATTTGATCAACAGAAAGCCACATACAATCATGAAAGTAAGTTAGTGCATTTCAAGCTATAGTGCGTAACTTCTGCCGCCCCCTATGAGGAATTCTGAGTGATTACAACAACACTGTCGGTGTTATATACAGGAGTTGTTGTAATTACTCAGAATTGAGACCCTAAAGTGGGCATTGTATTATACAACAAGTCATGTTGAAAAAGTATTCCACTGTTTTCTGAACGAGTAGCCGCCCTGTTTGTGGACGTCTATCCATCAAAACTATGACGTAGGTCCTTAGCAACGGTCATTATACCCTTGACAGCGGTCTGTCTTGCTGGAAATAACAGACCTGTAGAATGCCGTGATTTACATAGGATTCTCAAAGTGCCATGTAATAAAGGCTAATAAAATATACATATTACAGATAGTGACATATTCTTGTTCCTCTGTTAACAATAAGAGTAGAGAGGGAAGTGAAATGTCTCATTAAAAATGCCCAAACATCTCTCTTATTATCAACTCAGCCACAGTCAGGAGGTCAGTGCTACAATGGCGCCACCTTGTGTTTAAAAGCGATATCTACACTGACATTCATCCTGACATATAGGTTGCGTTCCGAATCGCATACTTTCTACTATATAGTATGTAGAAAAAAGATTTAGGATGTCCCGATTCTTATGGCCAGATTTAGGATGGTTAGAAGTACCCGGATGTCCTACTTCATGCGGCCAAGATTGTTAGTGTTGAAAAGTGCATCCTATTTGGGCGATTCTGACCCACAATCCAGTGCGCACGTGAAGTGATGTAACATCGACGAAGCCTCCATATGAAAACAAACGGGGATGCGACGGATATAAAAGCAAGAGGCAAGATCAAGGCGCAATGTTATGATGAAATAAGAGAGGAAAAGTATGTCCCAATAGTATGCCTACTGCATCCTAACTAGATTCTTTTTATCGTCGGATGTAGTGTGTAGAATAGAAAAAAGAAAGAGTATGAGATTCGGAACGCAACCATAAAGTGTAGCAGCATTTGGTCTGTCTTGCTTGGATTGGATTCTCTGACACCACCTGCAGGTACACACAGCCAGATGGAGCTTTTAATGTCCAAAGTGCTACTGGCTAAATTATTATTTGGGACTGACCCATTTAGGTGAGACGCATTATTTGGTCACATGATAAAAACAGGGTTATTTAGATTTTGGATACAGCCCTTATTCATTTTATAAATCAAAAAAATACTATGTACAGGTTTTAAAAATGCATTTTCTGTATGTTTTTCTGAACTAAATGTCTCATAAATCAGACAATTGACAACATATGAACAAATCCTTCTGTGATAACCTTCAGAATAGTGCTGAGAATGATTATGGAAAGTTTAGTTGATGGTAAGTGCTTTAGAAGTTGAGATTTTTGGTTCAGAGTATTGAGGAAAAAAAATTAATGTTGAGATAATGTCCGTTAAAGATGGTTGTTTAGGAGAAATATACAGACGCAAACAGACAAGGTTTAGTCAAATAAACACCTGAATGTACATGTTGAACCTTTGATTTATACTAGTATGAAAGAAGACATGTTATGGAAGAGAGGGAGAGAGAGGGAGAGAGAGAGAGTATGAAAGAAGACATGTTATGGAAGATGAATAGACACAAATCTCAAAATTGACCAGTGCTTGAAAAAGATTTTTTTAGGCGTCATTCCAAAACGCAGATGAGACAAATCAGAATGGAAGTGACACACTTGCATTTTCTTTTAGCTGAAAAACTTAGAAGAAAGTAGAAAGTAGAAGAAAAAAAAAGTGCTTATGTTAGCAGAGCCAGTCACCACACAAAGCAGGAAACAGACTGACGGGCAGCAACACTGTCTGACTGGGAAGTGACGACTGACTACAGCTACATAAACGCACTCTGGGCAAAAACCTAGATTTTCCAAGCACTGGTCAGTTTTGAGATTTTTTGTCTATTTTGCTTCCATAACATGTCTTCTTTCATACTAGTATAAATCAAAGGTCCAGAATGTACATTTAGGTGTTTATTGGACTAAACCTTGTCTGTTTGCGTCTGTATATTTCTCTCCTACAATCTTTATCTCAACATTAGTTTTCTTCAATATACTCTGAACCAAGAATCTCAACTTCTAAAGTGCACTTACATCAACTAAACTTTCCATAATTATTCTCAGCACTATTCTGAAGGTTATTACAGAAGGATTTGTTCTTATGTTGTTAATTGTCTGATTTATGAGACATTTTGTTCTTGAAAAGCCCCGTACATAGTATTTTTTGAAGTATAAAATAAAAAATTAAAAATATGTTCGAAAAATATCTTTTTTCAGTCAGATATCGCCTAATTTGCATAATTTATTCAAACATTTCTGAAAAGGTTGTAATACAAAAAATAATTGTTTAAATGTCAGTAATCAACTGGCAAAGTTTCATGATGATATATCTACAGCTCTGGAAAATATTCAGAGACCACTCCAAATGTCCAGTGTCTCTCGTTTTACTCTTTATAGACATAATGTTTGAGTAGAATGAACATTTTGCTTTTATAATATAAACTACTGACAACATTTCTACCAAATTCACAATAAAAATATTGTCATTTAGAGCATTTTCAATAAGTAATGTAGAGATGAAGATTGAAGAAAAATCCAGACTGGTCTCTTAATTTTTTACGGAGCTCTATAAGTTAAATATATTACCCTATTCACCTGCCGTGTCCCTTTCCACAAAGGACGGTCACTCTGCCTCTCATTCATATTCATAGATAATAATGGACGGCTAAATATTCCATAACTTAAAGGATTCCATTCCAGTCTGTCTGTCTGTCACCATTATTATGAATTATTCACACACACACGCACACACACACACACACACACACACACACACACACACACACAGACAAAGACACAGATACAGACAGACAGACAGACAGACAGACAGACAGACAGACAGACGCACGCACATGCACTCACACACACACACACACAGATACAGACGTGCGCACACAGACAGAAACACACACAGACAGACACACAAACACACACACACACACACACAGACAAAGACAGACACACACAGACATAGACACACACACAGACAGACAGACGCACGCACACACACACACACACACACACACACACACACACACACACAAAGGCTTAGAGCTGGGCAGAGAAGATAGGGGGTCACTCACTCTAGAAGGTAAATTAACATAATCTGTCTCATCTTCTCTTGCCATGAAATTACACATTACCTCTGAAAGCTATTTATCCTTCAAAGGGGCAGTCAGTGATTCTGGAGAACGCTTGTTGTCAAAATCACTTTTTTTTGTCAAAATCAGTGAATATCTCCTCATGATCCGCTACCTGTCCATACTGTGTGTGCGTTGAAAAATAAATCTGGTGATAGCACAGCCTAGGGTCTGTAAACAGGCATGTAAACAAAGGGGGTCCACCATAGCGAGCAACATGCCAGTTTACAGAGCCTAGGTTGTGAATTAACGCTGGATTTATTTTCCAGCGCGCGCACACACACACACACACACACACACACACACACACACACACACACACACGATCAGGAGGAGATATTCACTGATTTTGACAAAAAGTGATTTTGTCAACAATTATTCTCCAGAATCACTGACTGCACCTTTAAATGCAATCTCAATATTTTCTAATGACTTAATTACAATTTATTTAATGCCCCTGTAAAGCACTTTGAATTGCCATGTATATATAATGTCCTAGCCTATTTGCCATGTGTATGAATTGTGCTATTTAAATAAACTTGCCCCATTGCCTCTAGGCGGACAAAGAACATTCATTCATTCATCGCCGGTTTTGCCGCTAATTGGTTCTGATCGTCTCGAGATTCGTTTCCAATTATAACACCTTCCGGTCCCTCGCAGCTGCGCCTCGAGACAATCCATTCCCACCGCCATAGACCTGATATAAGATCAGTGAATATAAGTGTGTGTGTGTGAGAGAGAGAGAGAGAGAGAGAGAGAGAGAGAGAGAGAGAGAGAGAGAGAGAGAGAGAGAGAGAGAGAGAGAGAGAGAGAGAGAGAGAGAGAGAGAGAGAGAGATTCTGAGAGTGTGTGTGTCTGTGTGTCTGTGTGTCTGTGTGTCTGTCTGTGTGTCTGTGTGTGTGTGTGTGTGTGTGTGTGTCTGTGTGTGCCATGGACCTATTATACGATCCTCATGCGTAAAATGTCAAGGAGATCTCCAAATCCAAATTACGCGCATGACGGTGCCAATTTAGGCAAAAAAAAAAAAAAAAAAAAACCCTTACGCAAAAGTGTTCATTTAAAAACTAACATAAAACTAGCCAGAGATACATACATAGCCTATAAGGAAATCACTTGGTGGACAACTCTGTATTTATTTTGCAGCCACTAGCCTACTACAGTTATTAAAACGTGTAGTAGGCTTACCGCTATGTAACCTATAACTAAGATTTTTTTCTTATCATAGCAGTCAAATTTCTAGATACATCAAGGGAATTTTTTGACGTAAATAGCAAGCATTCAACTTCGGACCATCTTTTAATATATATATTATTTCTATCTGTCGGCTATAGGCTACAATGTTTGCATGGTTGTATCGGTAAAGTTCCTTGTCGCCTTTTCTTATTTTGGTTTCATAATATAACCTCTTTCAAGAGAGCGTAAGTACATTGTTACCAGTGTTTAGTCTTTAAAAGCTCTTACCATATCAGAGAGCGTCTTCCGTCTCCCTTCCGTCTGCGGCCGGCAGCGATGTGTCCCTGTGATCCGCTCTTATCAGTCTGCATGCCCGCTTGGCCGTGCGGTATTCACAGCCCCTGGAAGATGAGACTGACAACTGGATGAGCCAATAGGAAAGGCAGCTTGTACACGTCACAGCCAATCAGCGTTGAGTGTGGGCGGGGTGAACAGAGTCTCATAATTGTTGGCTATACATCTGAAATTCTGCTTTTCACTGCCCAAAGAAGTGAAGTGAAGTGAACTTATAGGTAAGAAGTGACAGATTGATTGGAATGTAGAATGATTGGAATTGGGATGTGTCTTCTACAAAAATGCACAAATAGAGAGTCTGTGTTAATTTTATATTTCGGTAAATGCATTTTCTACCTGTGCGCTGTGGACACAAATTACAAACAATATCTTTAAAGGGGTATTTTATCCTCTCTGGCGTTCAGGATTGTACACAATCTGATTTTACTGAGAACACTTGTTATTCAACATGTACTCTTTTAGCCTATAGCACTATATTCTGTATATGATGTGTATTCGTGTGCTGTATTGGTGTGAAGCTATCCTGTTGTTTTCCATCTCAGCAGTAAAGGAAGACGTAGAGAGAGAGGAGAGAGAGAGAGAGAGAGAGAGAGAGAGAGAGAGAGAGAGAGAGAGACAGAGAGAGAGAGAGAGAGAGAGAGAGAGAGAGAGAGAGAGAGAGAGAGAGAGAGAGAGAGACTTCCTACCGTTTCCACCAGACAATAGTTTCCTAGATGGCACTAGGTTCAGGCTCAAAAACAGGATGGGTGAAATAAATCTTGACGGGTTCTCACACGCGCACGCGCGCGCACACACACGCACGCACGCACACACACACACACACACACACACACACACACACACACACACACACACACACACACACACACACACACTCCATCTGAATAGAAATAATTTTTTTTAACAGGCAAAGAGGAAGTTAATTGTTCCACCAGCTGGTATAACTTCCTCACACAGAGAACAGCCCATTCTGTCATAACTGATATCACACTGTTTGCAACATACACAGGAGCGTCCTGGAAATCCTGACACTCTTCTCCTCTCCTCATTTTTACATATTTTTTAATAATTGGGTCACTCAGCTACTGTGTTATATCTTGCTTAATCCAGCATAAAGCTTCTGTACAATCACTTCGCTGTTACTTCCACTTACTTATTCTTATACTTTTATTTGCTTTTATACTTTTTTCTCGTTATAATGCTATCCTAGTTTATATATCACAATTGCTGTTCATTGAAGAAGCTGACTGCACCTTTACTGTCTTTTACCTGTGGAACATAATCTTTTCTACTCTACTAAATAAGGAAGAGAACTCGGGCCATGGGAGAAGAGGACATTTTTTTCAGTATGCATATCGAGAAAAAAAGACACCGGTTTGTAAACGCTGCCATACTGAGAAATACAGCGAGAGTTTTGTGAAGCTGATAAAAGGCTTAATCAACTTCGTGTCAACTCATTCGTAGATGGCTTAAATGTAATCGACATTTATTAATATGAAAAGTTACACACTGTAGCTTTACTCATGAGTTATTGAACCCGGAAGTTTTAATCTGTTAATACTTTTCCAACGCAAACTTGATTTGTCAAGTTCATTCTAAACATTGTATTTTTGAACTAGTTTTACTCATTTTTCTCTCTC
>OX442358.1:29788989-29801489 GCA_949357725.1 Hyperoplus immaculatus | reverse complement strand
TGTACTGTAAGTATAAACATGGTTCTCTACTGGGAGCTGTTATGCTCCATGTCTCTGTGGGAGTTTGGCTTTGAGCCTCAGAGATGATAAGAAGTAACTGAAGGAATGCTCTGCTTTCTGCCCCCTGTGTGTGTCTGTGTGTGTGTCTGTGTGTGTGTGTGTCTGTATTTGTGTGCGTGTGTGTGTGTGCATGTATGTGTGTGTGTGTGTGTGTGTGTGTGTGTGTGTGTGTGTGTGTGTGTGTGTGTGTGTGTGTGTGTGTGTGCGTGTGTGCTTTTGTGTGTGTGTATTTCTGTGTGTGTGGTTGTGTGTGTGTGTGTGTGTGTGTTTGTGTGTGTGTGTGTGTGTGTGTACAACACCTATAATCACTTACAGTAGGTAGATGCCGAGGCTGTTGAATTCTCCCTGTTGTAGCGTCTCCACGCCCACAGCACACAGCACTGGAAGAGACAGACAGAGAGATTAAAGGAATACTTCACCCATATACCGGCATTCTATCATTATAAAATCACTATTATAATATAATGAATGAGGTTTTTCTTCCCTCAGTCTTCCCTTGGCCCAGCTGTCCTGTTAATCCTAACCCTGCATTTTTACTGAAATGATGTCACATTAGTAAAATGTAGGGTTAGACAGTAAGACCATAAAACACTCTTTCTGCCTTTTCTCAGGCTAGGATGAACCGATTTCTAAAATGTTTGCTCATTTATACTACATAGGATCTCAGAGTTCAATACACCTTCATATTCCCACTGGTGAAGTAGGTCTTTAACCCTGCGTTCCAAATCACATACTTTTCCTTTTTACTATACTACATACTAAATCATTCTGGTTTCCATACTTCAAAATGTAATTGGATGTATTATATTAGGACATCCTGGTATTTTTTGGCATACTTCATTTGACATGCATGAATTGGGACATCCTAATTCGTTTCTGGCATACTGAATAGTGTGGGAGTATGGGGATTGGAACGCAGGGAATGCTTTTCACCCTCCACCAGATGTCAGACTAACCTCATTGTTTTTATGTAGCAAACTCGTATTGTTTCAAATGAGGCAAAACTTATGCTGCTGCTTTTAGACCTACTGTTCCTTGGCAAAATTCCTAATCTTTGTATCTTTGTATGTTGCTTTCAAAGTACAGTATAGTACAGTTAGTATAGTTAAAAGTAAATAATTACTATGTTCTGTGACGTCTAAGAATGTGAGTAACTATAACTAATTAACTAAAGAGTCTGCTTTGAAAATAATTTCCCCCCTTATCAACCATCTAAGATTAACTTGACTTAAGTTGAACGCATAGTTTACAACCCAGAGGGTATTATTAAACGGATTATATACATTATATTTAGCCTGTTCCTACCAGACCATCGTACTTCATTTAGCCTGGTCCTACCAGACCATCGTACTTCATTTAGCCTGGTCCTACCAGACCATCGTACTTCATTTAACCTGGTCCTACCAGACCATCGTACTTCATTTAGCCTGGTCCTACCAGACCATCGTACTTCATCTAGCCTGGTCCTACCAGACCATCGTACTTCATTTCATTTTCACAGAAGGTCTGGAATCGCTCAATTGACAAACGTTAACTCACTTGAAGGCGGGTGTCTGTTGAAGTTTAAAACTATTGGATCTACCCAGTGCCACTCTGGATCAGCCAACCAATCGCATAACGTTTGGTCGTGACGTATGTCATGCGCCGGCTTCTGACTACAACTGAAACTGGCGCACGACCTCAACGTCATTGTTCTCAGCCACTCCCTCTGTTCGCTGATTGGACCGGCAAAAAATCTGGCTGAGAAGAACCCTTGAATATACCACAGACCCAGACTGACTACTGAAGGGAAATGAAAATTGAGTGGAAGTAGGTAGGCGGGTGGTGCCAGGCTACATTAAATTGGGGTATTTAGATGACACTGTATTTTGGCAATTGTTGAAATTGTTTCCATCACAACATTTTCCTAATAGGTCTGACTCATGCATGTTATTACCACATCACTGTCGACAGGTGAGGGCATTTTATTTAAGTGGACAATTAAGGTGAGACAAGGCAGACTGAAAACATTATGCATCTGTGTATTTCTCCTATACAGCCATCTTTAACGGCCATTATCTCAACATTAGTTTTTTTGGTAACACTTTATAATAACTATCCGTTGTAACTTGTTAATAGATCATTAGTCAACTCTTAATTAATGATTATTAATGATTTGTTAAGTGTTTGTTAGCAGTTTGTTAAGGATTTATAACAATGGTAGATAGTTAATAGCTTAATAATTGAATCAGTTCATCTGGGAGGTAATCCGAGATTAACTGATCACGTCACGTTCAAGTCCATGGCATGCACAGTGTGTATTGAGTTTATTTAAAAATATTTGAAAATGGGGCTGCCCTCAGTTGCCCATGCACTGTGTATAGTCTATAGCCTATTTCAGCCTCGTCGGTATCTCGGATTACCTCCCAGATGAACTGATTCAATTATTAAGCTATTAACTATCTACCATTGTTATAAATCCTTAACAAACTGCTAACAAACACTTAACAAATCATTAATAATCATTAATTAAGAGTTTACTAATGATCTATTAACGAGTTACAACGGATAGTTATTATAAAGTGTTACCGTTTTTTTTTCCAATACTCTGAACCAAAAATCTCAACTTCTAAAGCACTTACATCAACTAAACTTCCCATAATCATTCTCAGCACTATCCAGAAGGTTATTACAGAAGGATTTGTTCATATGTTGTTCATGTTGTCTGATTTATGATACATTTTGTTCTTAAAAAAACATGCAGAAAATGCATGTATAATACACGATAACTTGTTAAATGTGTAAGCTTTAAAAGGTGCTGGCTGTTGTCCTGTAAGCTAAGCTAACCAGATGCTAGCTATAAATCTAACAGGACAGATATGACAACGCTATCAATCGTTTTATTCCACACTTGCCAAGAAAAAACCCAAAAGAATGTCAAACAATTCCGTTATTGTGAAGATTCCCAAATTGTGTGAGTGCTGACAGCAGGACACATTTAAACACTTATGGACCGATACGTCTCAACACTTTGTCTCAACACTAGTTTTCCCAATACTCCGAGGCAACAATTTATATCAACTAAACTTTCCATAATCATTCTCAGCACTATTCTAAAGGTTATTACAGAAGGATTTGTTCATATGTTGATAACTGTCTGATTTATGATACATTTTCGTCTTTGCTGAAAATGCATATTTAAAGCTGCAGTGTGTAGTATTTTGGGGTTTTATTTCCGAGCAGATTTTGTAGAAAGTAATTATAATATCCATGAGTACATTTAATTTAGTGCATAATAGCTGATTTTTTTTTTATTATTATTTATGTTTCCCTTAGAAAGGGTCTCATATATGTCCATATTTCTGCATATTTTGGACCAAGGCCTAGTGCCGCCATCTTGAAAGTGTCATAGTTGGAATGTCATCAGGTGCATTGTTTAAAATTTTTAATTGTTCTTGTCCTTGAAGGCCACTGTAGCCTCTGTTATTATTCGAAATGGGTGGGGTTACCCAGGGAGTGTTGCATTCTAGAACTTTGTAGAACTTTCTTGATGATGTCATATTACACACTGCACCTTTAAGACCTGTACATAGCATTTGTGATTTTTAAAATGTATAAACTGTTCTGCAAAAACTTTGGACACATATGATGCAACAATGAAAGAAAGTTTTTAACTGCCTTTATCCACCATTTAAAAACAATTCGGAAATACACATTACTTACTATCAGGGTGGGAAATTAGCACCCGCCACCCGCCAATGACGGGTATTTTTTCAAATTGGCGGGTGACTTTGCCATGTCTACCCGCCACAGTGGCGGGTGGATTTTTTCAAAATATACTACAACGTGTTCACGGTTTCAAGCGCTGTGTACAGAAACATAGAAGCTCTCCCGGGCTTTGGGCTTTGCCTCGGAAGCATTAGTTTTCGTCACACAAACGTGGCAGCCGCCCATTGGTGTACAGGTGTATGACGTAACCAACCAAACCTTTGATTGGTCCAAGACTCTCCCAGAGCATCATGGGAAATCATTTGCCGCGAGCCTCGAAGCTAACCTTCTTAATACATCCATGAAGCTAACGATAACAACGGATCAAAATCGATTATAGATATAGATTATAGATAGGAAAAAAGATAGACACACAATTAAACACACACCGTGTGTGTCGCCAAAAGGACGCACGTACGAGTTCCAGACATCGAGTTAAAACTTTTCAAAGTATGTGGCGCCATATCGCCGGTGTAAAAAAGCCCGCCGCGGAATCAGCAGTAGCTGTGGAGTGCAAAGAAAAAACGAGAAAGAAAAGGTCTTTTTCGAATAAGTGGCGTATTGATGACAATAGGAAAACTAGGGAATGGTTAGCCTACCTTCCCGGCGAGCAGTCTATGCATTGTACTTACTGTACTTTGTACTTACTGTCGAACCTACACTTCGCCAGAAAATGCTAACAAATCGTTCGTCAGAGGAACAACTAACCTTAAATTAGAGGCAATGAGAGACCACGAGTCATCCAAGTCTCACATCAAATGCACTGCCATACAGTTGGCGAAGACAGAACCCCAGGAGCAGAGTGTGGCAATGAAGGCTATCTGCTCCATGCAATCGTCGCAATTGGACCGGATGAGAATCTAGTTTACTTCTATTTTGATTAGAGACAGTCTTTTGTTTTAGATAGTCGGTCACACAAGAGGCACTGTCAGTCTGTTTTGTTCACCATTAAGGCAAGGTACGTTTACTTATATAGTACATTTCCATTTACCGATCTCCAATTTTAATAATGAAAAAGAATGTAGGCCTATTAGAGCAATTCAAAATATGCTAGTGCATTTTCTTTTATAAATTTGATTTCTGGAAAAAGGTGACAGGTAAAAAATAAAAGTGACTGGTAAAATTTGGGCATCCACCCGCCACTGTGGCAGGTGGGCAAAAAAGTGAATTTCCCACCCTGCTTACTATTGTTATAAACTTGAACATTTATTGAAATGACAAAAACAAGGTCTTAACATCTATAGGCTAAAGAATAGCCTGTTTTTTGCTGTGCGGTATAGAAGAGGTTTAGGCCTTATAGTGTTGATAGCCACCGGACACATGGAAGCCATTTCTCCGGCTTACCAGAAACTGTGAGATAGAATCTGCACCAGAGGGAAATCAGAAGAATGTTTAAAACGGTCTGTGTGAGTTTATAGAGTGTGAGAGGAATAGGATTAACGCTGCATATTATATACAGTGTGTGTGTGTGTTTGTGTGTGTGTGTGTGTGTGTGTGTGTGTAGACTGGGTGGATATTAACATGTACTGTATGTGCCCTTGGCCTGTCTGTGTGTCTGTCTGTCTGTAGAACACACACAGAGGCAGACACAGGGACGCAGACAAGGAAGCACATGCATGCACACACGGGCACCAAAGCAGACACACACACACACACACACACACACACACACACACACACACACACACACACACACACACACACACACACAGGCACACGCAGGACTGGCCAAAATGTCCTCACTTATAATGTCTTAAACTCAAATTGGTTTTCAGAAAAATAGTTGTACAAGTACACACACACACACACACACACACACACACACACACACACACACACACACACACAGAAACAATGCAGTGAAAGCTCCCGTCGGTGTGAACGTATAGCCTCAGTGTCCGCAGCTGGTTGAATTTAAGTGTGTGTGTGTGTGTGTGTGTGTGTGAACATACAGTATTTCCTTAGGTATATAGCAAACCAGGGAACTATTTCCCCCTTCGTGATTTTAAGGTGTAGTCAGTGATTTTGGAGAACGTTTGTTGTCAACATCACTTTGTCAAAATCAGTGAACACTCCCCCACCAAATCCGCCACCTGTCCAATATTGTGTGTGCACTGAATTAAAATCCATTGTTACTGTAATACACAGCCTAGGCTCTGTAAACAGGCATGTTGCTGGAAGCCCCCCTTTGTTTACATACCAGTTTACAGAGCCTAGGCTGTAATATTTTCACCAAAATTTTTTGCAGCGCACACAAAGTACAGACAGGTAGCGGATTGTGACAGGATATTCACTGATTTTGACTGATTTTCAACAAGCGTTCTCCAGAATCACTGACTCCACCTTTAACGTGGCTGAAAGAGCTGCTTGTAATCTGTCCCTTCTGTTTGCCTTTGGGGGAAACAGAGGAATTTGGGGACAAAAATAAAAGGTTATGTGTATGATCGAGATTCAAGAATGTTTTTATACGAGCGATACATCAGTCAAGGGAAGGTGTCTTTTTATTGGGGGTCAGAAATACAGTTGGCCGACATCACCAACTGATCTTCTCACACACACACACGCACACGCACACGCACACACACACACAGACACACAGAGACACACTTGCACACACACAGACGCACACACACACACACACGCACACCATCTGATCTTCTTACATTTTGGGTTTTTATGAAATCCTTATAAAAGAGCCCATCTGGATAACCTCTCTAAAAAGCTAAAGTATAACCCCTCCCATTCAGAACAGCTTATAGTTAAAATATCCAAAAAACTAGAACTACTGCCTGGCGGTTATGTTCAATCAAAACCACAATTATTCATATACCCCTGGCAAATTTTGACTTAAAGTAACTTTTTTTTTAACCTTTATTTATACAGGTAAATCCCATTGAGACCGAAGACTCTTTTACAAGGGAGACCTGTTTTCCTTTCCCACGTTACCATTCACACACACATTCGTACACCGATAGCAGCAGGCTAACTATCGACATTCACACAAGGCAAGGTGGGTGAAGTGTCTTGCCCAAGGACACAACAACTATGACACAGGTGGCAGGGCGGGGATCGAACCTCCAACCCTTTGATCATCGGCCGACCCGCTCTACCACCTGAGCCACAGTCGCCCCAATAAAGTTTCTTTTATGACACCAGCAAGCTTTTTCTTGATCGGAAATGACCCAGGCTTCTTCCAGAGGATAATGAGACGATGTACAAGAGGCATCATTGTGGAAAAAACATATTTTTCAGCTTTTACTTACATTTGAACTAAACAAGTGGTTATTCATATTTTTACAATAATATGTGTATGCGCCTTCGACTGTAGAAGTTATTATAGGTAGAGTCTGTAGTATATTTAGCATCTGTTAGTGTACACAGACAGACAGACAGACAGACAGACAGACAGACAGACACACACACACACACACTTACCTGCTGCTGTAGAAACACCCAGAATCCTGCAGGAAACCTCGACAAAAACCCACCAAACGTTCGCTAATTTCCCCATGGCCTCAAATACTCACAAATCCCTTCGTCTCTGTATAAACGATGTAGCCTTCACACTTCTAATAACACTATCTAGAATAGTTAGTGAGCTAGAAGTAACTAAAGTGGTATTCTAGACGCATAGTTCAAAGTTCGCTACATATAATATAAATTTAAAAAAGTGAGGTAATCCACAAATGCCATGATGTCGTAGCGACTAGTTCAACTCAGAAAGGGTTGTTACAAACATTCTTACTAGCCTCTCTCTCTACTCTAATACTAACATACACACACACACCTAGCGCACACACACACACACGCAAAAACTTAGCACGCACATACACACACACACACACACACACACACACACTTTGCGCGCATGCACACACACACTTAATGCACACACACACTTTGCGCGATCATACACACACTCACACACACTCCACAAAGCTGATCGGATCCCACAAGCAAATGAAGTGAAACACAATTACACAATTACACACACAGTAACACACTCACACACAGTAACACGCTCACACACGCACACACACACACACACACACACACACACACACACACACACACACACACACACACACACACACACACACACAGTCATATGCAACCAATCCAACGTTGGGCTGGTTTAGCATTCCACCTTCTACGTCAAGGTGAAACGGGTCGTTATCACATTTGTCATTAGAACTCTGGTTAAATATTATCTATTAAGAATAAATGCAAAACCAAACAACACACACACACACACACACACACACACACACACGAGTCGGTGTTTAAGGTAAACCTGCACATCGGGAATGGTGCAACAATGCAATGGATAGAACAGCCAACAGAGCCAACAGAAACCCTTTCACACACTTATAAACACACACACCAACACACACACTTACACACACACTTACATATGCATAGATGCAAGCCCACATAATCGGTTGACGCAGGTTTTTGGCGTAAGGTGTAAGCTTGTCCATGGCACAGCAACGTCCAACTGGAACAAGCAGTCTGAGTCACACACACACACACACACACACACACACACACACACACACACACACACACACACACACACACACACACACACACACACACACACACACACACACACACACACACACACACACACACACACAGTGACTCCAGGCAGGGGCCAAAGTAAGCTACATAAATCTCTTTAAACCCCTAACAAAGACACTGTTGTGTACCAGTGCCACTTGCTCCCAGCTAAGCATCCAGGTTATTTGTGGCATTTATGAAATATAGAGAATACGTGAGAGAGTGTGAGAGAAAAGGCAGATATTAGAGATGTAAAAATGCTATAATTTACTGTAAATGGTTATTATTCTTGAGGGATGGCAATGTCTGCCTGTTCATATGTTCCCTATTTTCGTGTGACTAAAATATCTCAACAAGTATTGGAGAAATAGTCAAGATTGATAAGTGTGACTTTTGGTGGTTTCTCACATTACAGTACGCTTTCTAGTTCGCTGCTGGTTCACACTTCATTTCATTTCATTTAACTTTTATTTATCCTCGAGAGACCAATTGAGAGGTGACCCTCATTTTCAATGACGTCGAGTTAATGCTAGAGTTAATGCTAGTGTTAACTTAATGCTAGAATGATGCATTGGTTCACTTTTCAACACGTTTGGTTCCCTTTCACACCTAGGCTGCATTCCAATACCCACACTATCTGCTATTTAGTATGGTAGAAAAAAGATTTAGGATGTCCCCCGATTTTTGTTACAGACTTCAGTTATTTTACCCAAAGTGTAAACGGACACTGTGACATGTGGACCAGAGGGGCTTTGAGACTGAACTGTCACCTTCCTCAACCTCATGAGCACATAAATACACATACGATCCCCATAAGATACTGTGAATCAATGCATAGAATAAACAGAACTGTTTGACCACCCACTGTATGTATGAAACAGAAAATAAGTCTGCAGCAGTCATTATTAAATCATGATTGTTTGGACGGCTATGCATTGACACACACATGAGGAATATAGGACTCTGTGTGTGTGTGTGTGTGTGTTTACTTCACCTTGTCACCATGGCCACAGCAGCCGGTTTGTTTATGTTTATTTAACATGCTTTGGCCTGAAACACTATCCTCATAAAAACATAATTCGTGGTAATAAGTCAGGGTGTGTGTGTGTGTGTGTGGGTGTGTGTGTCTTTTTGTCTGTGTGTGTGTCTGTGTGTGTTTCTGTGTGTGTGTGTTTGTGGGTGTCTGTCTGTCTGTCTGTCTGTCTGTGTCTATGTGTCTATTTGTCTGTCTGTCTGTCTGTGTCTGTCTGTCTGTCTGCCTCTGTCTGTGTGTGTGCGTGCGTGCGTGCGTGCGTATGTGTGTCTGTAGTGTGCATATGTGCGTGTGTGCTTGTGTGTCTGCCTGCCTGCCTGCCTGCCTGCCTGCCTGCCTGCGTGTGTGTCTGTGTGTGTGTCTGTCTGTCTGTCTGTGTGTGGATAATCTCTGACAGTTACAGTTCATTGTGACGTTCATGTCTATTGTCAGGCTGTGGCAGAGGCCGGAGCAGTTTGAATCGTTTGACTGATTTCCATCTAATGAGTCTGTGATCTAACGTTACTGTAAAAATACAGTCGGAATGTTTTCATTTGGTCTGTGCAGCTATTTACACAGAAATGTCCACGTCTTGCAAATGATCTTATCTATCCTTTAATTGGCTCTGTGGTTCATCCATATGCGTTGATAGATATTTGGGGGGGATGCAGTATTTAGAATAGGTCAATTTGTTCCCCTCAAAAAATATATAACATTTCTACAAAGTAAAAGTTTTTGAACAATCCAGGAGAATCTCACTCACTCACTCACTCACTCACTCACTCACTCACTCACTCACTCACTCACTCACTCACTCACTCACTCACTCACTCACTCACTCACTCACTCTCTCTCTCTCTCTCTCTCTCTCTCTCTCTCTCTCTCTCTCTCTCTCTCTCTCTCTCTCTCTCTCTCTCTCTCTCTCTCTCTCTCTCTCTCTCTCTCTCTCTCTCTCTCTCTCTCTCTCTCTCTCTCTCTCTCATGAATGTATGGAGCCCTCTAGTGTTGGAGGGGAGTTGGTGCATAGCAAGCCTGAAGTTTAACAAGTCGTTTAACATGACTATACAACATTATAGCAACATTTATAGGTCAGAAAAGACAGCATACTATGTGCTCTTTAATGTTCATAATCATAATCCAGTTGATTTGTGATATCAACACATTTTGGCAGGTGTAATAAGTTACTCTTTACTTGTGTACAATGTAATATGTCAGCTATAGTAGAAGCTATCTTTCTATGTCTGCTGTTTGGGGCTGCGCAGGTTTACAATTGGTTTATCAGAGCTTACTTTTTTTTTAAAAAGGGGCACTGTGTGATATGACATCATCAAGAAACACCAATAAGTTACTTTAAATTACTTAAAATGTTACACAGTGTCCCTTTAAGATCTTATCATATCTTTACTAGATAGTTCAGAGTTGAAATGGGGAGACAGAGAGAGAGAGAGGGGGGGGGGGGGGGAGATGACCTGCAGTAAAGGTCCACGGGTCGGATTTGAACCCGCGACCACTGCAACGAAGGCCGGAGACAAAATGGTACACTCTCCATCCACTACGCCACCGGAGCGCCCCATCAAAGCTTTTTTTTACAGCTGTCAGAAACAGACAGGCAAATTACGCTTTTGAAAACAGAACAATTTAAGTTGAAGGTCAAAAAACGGAACTCTTTGGGGGCGCCCTTAGCTCAGTTGGTAGGGCGTCCCCCCCCCCATGGGCCTCGGCCAGCAGCGGACCCGGGTTTGAGTACAGCCACGCGGCCGTTCTCTGCATGTCACTCCCCTCTCTGCCCCATTTCAACTCTGTCTCTACACTATCAATAAAGCATAAAAATGCCCAAAAAAATATCTTAAAAAAAAATAAAAATTATAATTCAACTCTTCTCACAGTCAAATGATTTAATGTCTTGTATAAAACAGGGATTATTCTCAGCAGTAGTACGTGGGTGTCCGTGGGACTTCTAGAATAAGGTAACGGCAGTGCATATATGTTAAAGTTTAAGTATTGCCATGTGTCTACTGTCTACTTGTGCTCAATTTGGTTTTAGCTGGAGAGCGTGATTTGGAGACGTTTTGATCCCCGGTGTTCACACAGTATGCTAATGAGCTGGCTGAACACACAATGTAAATGTACACTAAACAGCATCCGTCAGACACACACACACACACACACACACACACACACACACACACACACACACACACACACACAGAGGGAGAGACACACACACAGACACACGCACGCACGCACACACACACACACACACACACACCCACACACAGAGGGACAGACACAAACAAACACACACACACAGACAGACAGACAGACAGACAGACAGACAGACAGACAGACAATGTAAACGTCCACTTACAGCATCTATCAGACCAGGTTCCCACATAAAACATGTATATCTGTGCATGCTCTACTGTGAGAGCTTAATCTTTGGCATCTAAATTATGAACACACACACACACACACACACACACACACACACACACACACACACACACAATCTAAATCGTGACGCCAGTTTCTGCTAATTTAAAGGCCAAATAAATAGTAACCTCCAAATGTCTCTCTTCCAAAATCTAACGGTTAAGTGTCATGTCCGATTCTGCTTCAGGAGTTTGATTGGATAACTGTTTGAGTCCGGAAGTTTAAAATCTACTGCAATGAGAGGTTGTGACAGTGATGTGTGTTTGTACTCCTTAGCTAACAGAAGGGTGCAGCATTGCATGTTGTTTATTTTTAAAAATATTTTTTTTGTTTGCATTTTCAAGCTTTATTAGACAGTACAGAGTTGAAATGGGGAGAGAGAGAGAGAGAGAGAGAGAGAGAGAGAGAGAGAGACAGACAGACAGAGAGAGAGAGAGGGGGGGGGGGGTGACCTGCAGTAAAGGTCCACGGGTCGGATTTGAACCCGCGACCACTGCAACGAAGGCCGGAGCCAATATGGTACACGCTCTATCCACTACACCACCGGAGCGCCCGATGTTGCTTATTTGTAAGACTCTACTGCAGAAACTGCCTCTTATTGCATAAACGTCTCTATGCTCACTTGTGGTGCTTTTGACTTCTGCAAAAAAAAATTGTTAAAGCTGTAGTGCGTGAATTTTTCATA
>OX442358.1:29768989-29771489 GCA_949357725.1 Hyperoplus immaculatus | reverse complement strand
ACACACACACACACACACACGCACACACACACTCTCAGAAACACACACACACACACACACACACACACACACACACACACACACACACACACACACACACACACACTCTGACCCTTAAACCCCTAACCTCAGGAGGAGCAGGTTGGGAAGAGGACAAACTATAAAGTCATCAGGTGCTAGCAGGAGAAATGCCTTTGAGACTTCTGGGAACGAAGCAGATTGTGTTCAGTGCAGGTGGTGTGTGTGTGTGTGTGTGTGTGTGTGTGTGTGTGTGTGTGTGTGTGTGTGTGTGTGTGTGTGTGTGTGTGTGTGTGTGTGTGTGTGTGTGTGTGTGTGTGTGAGATACTGCAGGATAAAACATTGTTTATTCAAGCACTGGTCGATTTCGAGGTTTTTGACTAGCTTTGCTTCCATAACATATTTTTTTTTATATAAGTCTAAAATGTACATTTAGGTGTTTATTTGACTAAACCTTGTCTGTTTGCGTCTGTATATTTCTCCTATACAACCATCTTTACATTATAAGTGTTCTGTATGTTCATATGTTGTTAATTGGTCTGATTTATGATACAATTTCCTCATAAAAACATGCAGAAAATGCATTTGTAAGACCTGTACATAGTCCTTGGCTTAGTACATTTTTGGCTGATATTTTTATGCAAAGCCAGAGCTAAAATCTGGCTGACGAATGAGTGAATGGTATCAATCATATGTTCTTCTAACTCTTAGCAGTAAGAATATTTTGCGAAATAGTAGAAATAACATGCAGAATTATTCCTTTAAGGCTTCTCAATGAGGCACAACAAAGGAGTTATCATCTAGCCCTCCTGATGTTATCAATACAGTCACAGTCTTGAAGAAATAAAAGCCACATTCCCATATCTACATTTCTCTGATCTCTCTACAAAATAAGCAAAATAAAGTGTTTTGATTATATGACTGACAGCTAACTTTGGAAGAGAATAGATAGTTGACTCACGATAGTTGAGGCTTTGCTTATTGTCCTGATATATTTATATATATTTTTTAAAGATCATTTTTTGGGCATTTTCAAGCTTTATTAGACAGTACAGAGTTGAAATGGGGAGACAGAGAGAGAATGAGAGAGAGAGGGGGGATGACCTGCAGTAAAGGTCCACGGGTCAGATTTGAACCCGCGACCACTGCAACGAAGGCCGGAGCCAATATGTTACACGCTCTATCCACTACACACCACTGGAGCGCCTCCACCTTTAAAGCTGGTCCATCTTTACAATGATGTGTTAATGTGTATTGATTTGATGTGAATATATGAATATTTTTTTTGTATTTGATTCTATGTAAAAACACTTTGTAAACTATGGTTTTTAAAGGTGATATGCAAATTATTATGATTTAATTCTTATTAATTATTAATAAGTGTCCCTTCTACATATTGTATATCTAAGGTTTGAACTCTGTCTGAATGGTCTTGTCTGTCTGTGTCCTTTCAGTATGAAATGTAACTTATATTCCCTTTGGGCAAATCCTACATATTTATGCAGCTGGGCCAGGGCTTAAAAGTATACGCTCTCTCACTCACTCACACACACACACACACACACACACACACACACACACACACACACACACACACACACACACACACACACACACACACACACACACACACACACACACACACACACACACACACACACACACACACACACACACACACACACACACACACACACACACACACTTAAAAGTATTTGGACGGCCGAACAATGTTAATTTGAAAGCCATTAACATTCTGTCTCAGTTGGGCTTGAATGAAGATATTTTCAACACTTAACAAGCGCAGAGAGAAGCATTGGTTTTCTGTGAAGGAGTCTTCCGTTACATTTCCAACCGTGAAATCACATTCACCGTGAGGGGCCAGTGTTTGGGAGAAGTGGACGCCATGTAATGACTCTGGTAGCTTAAAGGAATACTTCACCCATACGAAACCGGCGTTCTATCATTATAAAATCGCTATAACAATATAATGAATTAAGTTTTGCTTCCCTCAGACTTCCCTTAGCCCAGCTGGTCCTATTAATCCTAACCCTACATTTTACCATGTGTGATGTCACGCATGGTAAAATGTAGGGTTAGACAGTGAGACCATTAAACACTCTTTCTGCCTTTTCTCAAGCTTGGATGAACCGATTTCTAAAAATGTTGCACATTTATACTACATGGATCTCAGAGTTCGATACACCTTTATATTCCCACCGGTGAAGTAGGGCTTTAACTAAATTTTACAGCAACTTGCTACATTCATATTTGCATAATGATTCAGGTAAGTAAATTAGTTTATTTTTGCCATTTTTTTGTATTTAACTAGTGAAACAAAAAAAAAATTCGGGGCCTTAAAATGAAAATAATTAATTTTTATTTTAATGTGACAATTGTTTTTGTAATTGAACCCCCATATTGACAAGCTGCAGATCATAGAATATCCAGATTTATTCACCAAAACATTTGATATTTCTTG
>OX442358.1:29756489-29763989 GCA_949357725.1 Hyperoplus immaculatus | reverse complement strand
CGGCCACAAAACACACCGAGACGACTGCTTATTTTTCCGTACGCTCTGCGCTTGCGCGGGACGTAATGTCTCCACAACAGCAGGCGGCGCTAATCTGTATTGTGGCCCGAAAAAATACGAAAGCCGGAAATGATGGGACAGCTCTCTAGAGCATAAACATAGATAGAAATACGTATTTATATTTATGGACCATAAAGAGCACAATTTTTAGCAGAGAGTGTCGAGCATGGTGTCGAGCAGTCAACAAGGGTTGATGCATGTGAGTACTCGCAAAACGAAACGAACAAACACATTAAAACGATGGCTAGCTGTTGTCAGCTGTTTGTGCTACCCGCCTCACTTCCAGGCTTCACTGATTCGCTAGCCCTCCACCAATCAAATTGCTCCAAATGAAAGACGGTCGGCCGCCGATTGAACATGTTCAATCGGCGCAAAACAAGCCCGACGACCTCTACGTCGGCCGACGTCACGGCACACACCAAACAGATTCGTGTCCCGACCCCCTACCGACACTACGACGGCGATTATCTGGCCGGTGTGTCCTGGCCTTAAGTAGGATTCAAACCAGCCTTAGTACAGTTCCAGAAAGTCCAACCCAGTTCGCTAGTCGATCTAGTAATATGCTGTGGTCAACTGTGTCAAAAGCGGCACTGAGATCCAGTAAAACTATAAGACAGAACTTTTGCCACTGTCTGTGTTTAAATGGATGTCATTGAGGACTTGTGCAGCCTCAAAAAACAATGCTCACACAATAAATAGTATGAAATATTCAAAAAATAATAATAAAAATAAAAGCTGTATCCGATCAAGCCAGAAGTGTGTGTGAGCCGTTTTTCTTCAGCCCAGTTAAACATGGTAGATGGAGGCCTGCTGTGATAGTTAGGGAAGTCTGGGAGGGGCAGGCCGTTTTAGTGTGTGTGTGTGTGTGGGTGTGTGTGTGTGTGTGTGTGTGTGTGTGTGTGTGTGTGTTCACCGCAGGGTTTCTTATAGTAAACTCTCAACATCTTCACTGGCCCACGCTTTTACTATTAAAGCCCAGTTAAAATATACACAACCACCTATTAGAATGATGCCCATGCAGCAATGCACCTCATATTTCATATCTGAGTGTGTGTGTGTGTGTGTGTGTGTGTGTGTGTGTGTGTGTGTGTGTGTGTGTGTGTGTGTGTGTGTGTGTGAGTGAGTGTGAGTGTGCATGTGTGTGTTTGTGTGTGTGTGTGTGTGTGTCAACAATACGTTTAAAAGTGGACGGCATCATCGAAATGGATGGACAACAAAGAAGGAGAGTGTGTTAGTGTGTGTGGGTTTTGTGTGTGTGTGCGTGTGTGTGTGTGTGTGTGTGTGTGTGTGTGTGTGTGTGTGTGTGTGTGTCACGTTAATCCATAAAATACGCCCGTTCACCAGTCCTGTATAAATGCAGAAAGGGCCGCAGCCTGTTTGAAACGTTGTTTCACTGATTGGTCTCTGTACTTTTATTCTCTGTCTGCTCTAATGGGATTCAAATGAAAGACACACACACACACACACACACACACACACACACACACACACACACACACACACACACACACACGTCCCCCCACTCCCCCCCCCCCCACACACACACACAGTTCCAGTCGAAGCCTGGCTCAGATTTCAATGGCCCGCCAACATCTGAACTGCAGATTATCACAGCAGCTTCTTGACCATTATACACACAGTGAATGGTCTCGATTCTCTCCATACATTTGTAAAGGAAAACGGAAGTGAAAGAGACACACACACACACACACACACACACACGCACACACAGCTGAAAGACAGAAAATGGTTCGCAATAGAAGAATAGAACAGATAACCTTATTATTTCACATTCCACCTCTCGAGACCCTTTCACACACACACACACACACACACACACACACACACACACACACACACACACACACACACACACACACACACACATCTGGCACAATGCTGCCTTTGTGTTAAAAGGAGGTCTGGGGTTAACACAGTAAAGGGGTTAGGGTCTGGGAACTTCTAGGATGACAGACAGACAGAAAGACAGGCAGGCAGACAGACAGACAGACAGACACACCATCTTAGCTGTCCATCGTTTCCGATCATGACGCTTGCTCCAAGGATTGGGTTGGGGAAGGGTGGGGTGCACCTCTCGCCACCTCTTCTGTCTTGGTTTTTTTGATGTATTTGGGAAACTGCCGTGACACAGGTTCCCTGCCAGGCAGATCTGTTAGTGGCCAGGTTTTCAAGCTGTGTGACACACACACACACACACACACACACACACACACAATACGAATCTTGAAAAATATACAGCTAAAAATACAAATTGTATTGCATGCTTTGTGTCCAGACCGCCTTTCCTTAACATTTGCCATCCGTATGCAATCAAATATAAAAGAAAAAAAATAACTGTCTTACTTTTTTGTCTTATTTTTGCGTTTTTTGTCATGTGCGGTTGTACAATTTTGAAAATGGCGAAATATTATCACTAACAAATGTTTAAAAATGTTGGATAAATGACCCGGACGTTGGGACAAACAAGAACAGATACTTGTACTTCGCCCGTGTATGAAGCGCAATTATTCTCTTTCCTCTGTCTGTAAGTATAAACTACTCAGTGAATAAATACTTCTGAAAACTCAAGGCAAACAATAACTTTGGCAAAGCTACGTTGAGACGTGTGTGTGTATTTGTGTGTGTGTGTGTGTGTGTTTGTCTGTGTCTGTGTGTGTCTGTGTGTGTGTGTGTATGTGTGTGTGTGTGTTTTTCTCAGCTACATTGAGACCCTTGATCAAATCATTTTGTGTTTGTATAGTTGTCATAGGCCGACAACAGAAACAGTAAAATATGTAAACAACTATTTGTAATTGAACCTGAAGCTAAATAAAGTTGGCTTCTTGCGTAGAAAAAAGACCAAAATAGCTAAAAATTCTAATCCGACCCGTGGAGCCTTACTACATGTCACCCCCCCTCTCTCTCTCTCTCTCTCTGTCTCTCTCTCTCTCTCTCTCTGTCTCTCTCTCTCTCTGTCTCCCTATTTCAACTTTGTACTATCTAATAAAGCTTGAAAATGCCAAAACATAATCCTTAAAACATTTTTTTTTTAATTATTTTTGATGAAATGGTCTAAAATTAATCCAGTTTTTAACCTTAACCCCAAATCCAAATCAAGCTCTGAACTAAGTAAGAATAGAATAGATTTCCATACCCACATGGTTCCCATCAGGACAATGAAGAAACAGGCTCACCAAAAACCTTTTTACACATGGGATATTCTTTGTGATTCCTATTGCAATGAACAGCAAAACAATACTTCATTTTCCAGTGGTTAAAAAGGTCAAAAAGGCAACTTTGTGTATATCCATATGTGGTAAATGGTAAATGGACTTGTATAGCGCTATATCTCCGTTTATCACAGACTCAAAGCGCTTTACATTGTTTTTGTACACATTCACCCAGTCACACACACATTCATACACCGATAGCAGCAGCGACCACGCAGGGTAGGCTTAGCACTAGGGTGCTAAGCTAACTAAGCTAACTATCGGGAGCAATTCGGGGTTCAGTGTCTTGCCCAGGGACACTTCGACATGTGGCGGGGAGATGGGGGATCGAACCTCCGACCCTGCACACCAGAGGCGAACTCCCTACCCGCTTCGCCACTGCCGCTGGCGCAGGACATCCACTACTTGTCCGTACTGTGTGTGCGCTGAAAATAAATCCAGTGTTAATACACAGCCTAGGCTCTGTAAACAAGTAGGAAAACAATGGGTATGGAAACAAAGGGGCCCACCGTAGCTAGCAAAAGGCCAGTTTACAGAGCCTAGGCTGTGTATTAACACTGGATTGTTTTTTCAGCTCACACACAGTACAGACAGGTAGTGGATCATGAGGTGATATTCACTGATTTTGACAAAACAAGATTTTGTCAACATATTTTCTCCAGGATTGCTGACTCCACCTTTTTTAATAGGGCATGTAAGATGACAAAACAGCTGAACTAGAAACAGCTAAAGTGTAAAACATGTACATTAAAAATACAATTAAAACGAACAGCGATGTCGACATATCAAGTGAGCTGAATGAGCGTGAGGCGAGTGTGCAGTTACACGACAGCAGTGTGAAGTCATTGTCTCAGGAGAACAGTGTATAGATGGATGAGGAGAGGAAATTAAGTGAACTTGTTCTTGAGGTGCTAAGCCCCATATGTCACTATATTGGTCCTATTGCTTCACTGCGTTGAAAAATGGCCTGTCGCTGTAGTTGAGACACACACACACACACACACATAGATACAGACACACATACACGCACACATAGATACAGACACACACACAGACTCAGAGATACAGACACACATACACGCACACAATCACAGATAGACACACACGCACACACACATACACACACACTCAGAGATAAACACACACACACGAACTAAGCCCTGTATGTCACTATATTGGTCCTATTGCTTCACTGCGTTGAAAAATGGCCTGTCGCTGTAGTCTGGCAAATAGGGAACAGAAGAACACATACGTTAAACTATAGGGCTGTCAAACAATAAATTTATTTAATTGTGATTAATTGCTGAATTTCCATAGTTACTCGCGATTTATTACATTTTTTATTGCATGCTTAAACATCTTTTTTTAAACAGTTAAACCTGCAGTGTGTAGAATTTGGGGGATTTTTTTTTATTACAGACATGGTAAAAAAATATTATAATACCCATAAGAATGTTTAATTTAGTGTATAATAGCTGAACAAATTTTAGATTTTTTTTCCCCCCCTTAGAAAGGGTCTCTTATTTCTCCATGTATCTCCTGCTTTAAGTCCATATAATGTATTATGGCCTAAAAACTTGACAGCCCTACATTATTAGCTCTGTTTGGAAGTGTCCCACTGTGGTTTAGGAGACTCACAAGAGAAGAATTTGACTATTTTTCATCTGTCAATTCTGTCCCGTGAACAAGAGCTCTCTCTTCACCACCAGAAAACACAGACAATTTGTTTCTGTTTTCGTTTAAGACATAAATCGGTCAAAAAAAAACTAAAGCATTGTTTCAAAATCTGTTAAAAGCTGCTCAGCTCTGCAACCACTAATTTGGTCCTTAGACTTGTTTTTGTGTGTGTGGGCGTGGGTGGGATGAGGAAGGTGGGGGGAGTTGCACGCAGACGTGTGTAGCCATGTTGTTGTGGTGTTTTATCCCTGTATACTAATAATCTGTCTTGTTACTGTGTTGTATTTTTGTGACCTGCCAAGGGACTACAGATGGAAATTAGCTTAAAGCTATAATCTGGTATAGTGCATCAAATGGCAACATTTATGTTCTAACTGTACATTGTCCCTTTTAAATAAATTAAATAAAAAAAAAAAAAAAAAAAAACAGCAGCATGTCAGTGTTCACTAAATTCTGTATTTTTCAGCCTCTGCAGCAGATAGAGACATGAAATACACATATATTTAATAATAATAATAATAATAATAATAATAATAATAATAATGGATTGGATTTATATAGAGCTTTTCAAGGCACTCAAAGACGCTTTACAGGGTTCCAGGTTCCATTCATTCACACACAGTCATACTGGTGGTGGTAAACTACCATAGTAGCCACAGCTGCCCTGGGGCAGACTGACGGAAGCGTGGCTGCCATTCAGCGCCTACGGCCCCTCCGACCACCACCTCAAACATACAGCAGTCATACACATTCACACGAGGCAAAGTGGGTGAAGTGTCTTGCCCAGGGACACAACAACTATGACACTGGTGGCAGAGCGGGGATCGAACCGCCAACCCTTGGATCATTGGCCAACCCGCTCTACCACCTGAGCCACGGTTGCCCCTGATTTATGAGCTTAAACCACTTGGCTTCCACTATGAACCACTGCCCTTTGCCGTGGTTTATTTAAATTAATTTAAAGGTGCAGTGTGTAATATGACATCATCAAGAAAGTTTTAGAAAGTTCTAGAATTCAACGCTCCCTGGGTAACCCCAACCCTTTCGAATAATAACAGAAGCTACAGTGGCCTTCAAGGACTTATGGATATTATAATTACTTTCTAGAAAATCTGCTAGGAAATAAAACCCAAAATTCTACACACTGCAGGTTTTCATTAAAAATAAATAAACATCGTAAAAAAATATGAAAAATAATCAATTTTCTTAGCCTCTGTTGAAGCCTATATAGAAATTTGAAATAAAAACCATTTGAAAGCTTAAACCCTTGTCTTTAACTGTAAATAATTTCCTTTGCAATACTGACGCAATTCACACAACACATTAATTGTGATAAGTGACTATGTTTTTATATTTATTAAATCAATAGACCAACTTAATATATAGTTTAGGTTTAAATTATGTTACACACTCACACACACACACTCACACAAACACACTCAGAGATACAGACACACACACACTCAGAGATACAGACACACACACACACGCACACACACACACACACACACACACACACACACACACACACACACACGTATATACACACAAACACACACACACTGTGAATAGGTGTGTGTGGCATGTGGGTTGGTTGGTTGGTTTACGACCTTCTGAAGCATAAAAACCAGCAGGTCAAGATTGCTGGAGTGTCCCAGGCCACATGTGGAGAGAGTTGAAAAGAGTTCTGTGTAGCGGTTGACGTGACCACTTCAAAGACCACCCAAATAATTGGACTTCATGTATGTAACGTTTGAGGCCCACAATGAACAATGCGAAGAACTTACTGCCATGCTAGAAGAGCTGTGAGGTAATGCTAAAAGCTATAGTGCGTAACTTTTTCATATAAATGAATGCTGGTTGTATTCGAGATATTGCCAAACGAGTTGACACAAAGTTGATTAAGCCTATCAGCTCCACAAAACTCTCTCTGTATTTCTCAGTATGACAGTGTTTACAAACTGGTGTCGCCACCCCCCCCCCCCCCCACACCTGACACTGGTGCAGGAGCTCATAAAAATCCCAAGAAGAGCCCAAGAAATGTTTCAGTTGTTGATTCTACTGCTAAGAAAAAACCTGGACGTACAGCAGAAGGTCTAAAATCCATGCGCCATCACTGAAGGCTTTACCTCATGTACAAGTAGATGCACCGACAGTGTTGTTATAATTACTCTGAAATTCCTCATGGGGGGGGGGGGGGGCGACAGAAGTTACGCACTATATCTTAAAACACCGCAGTCCTTCAAGCTAAAGGCAAAGTGTGCTCGCATGAAAAGATTTGCTTAAATAGCAAACAGCTGGAGATGATTAGAATGTCGTTAGTATAGCAGGTATTTCATCATAAATCAACTGGAGATAAAGGATTTGATGATAGAACTCAGGGGATTACCAAAGATTGTACAATTAATCTTTTAAATACAGTACAATCCATCCAACCTTCATTTTAATTTTTTATTCCATAGTGTAGTGGCTTCAAGATTTTGGTTTTTGTTTAGTTGCAAGTAGCCTATATATTTTTTTGCACAATATATTC
>OX442358.1:29743989-29751489 GCA_949357725.1 Hyperoplus immaculatus | reverse complement strand
TGTTCTTATGGATATTATAATTACTTTCTACAAAATCTGCTAGGAAATAAAACCCAAAATTCTACACACTGCACGTTTAAAAATGTTTCCCTATTCAACTGCAGTGTAATATATTCTCAGGATGGACCACCTAGAGGTTCAGCTAGATTTTCAAAACCCAAAAAGCAGAATTTTTTTCTTTTCCACATAAATATAATTTTCCACGGCCGTCTCATTAGCCTTTGATCGGAGTCCGATATGAATTCCAAAATGTAAATTCATCTCTGTGGGAGGACGAGGATATCTGGCCTCGTACTGTCACGGTAAATACTAGATAACAACGCTGGTTATTTATAGTCTAGAGCTAAACGTCTTTCATGGTCCCGGGACAGATCATGTGTTGTTTTTGTTACACTACTGAATATTTACTACTGGGTCCCTTCTGCCAAACGCACGGGCCAAAAAGCTTATTTTTTTTGTTGCAAAATCAACTTATACTGATTATTTTTGTGGGGCGACTGTGGCTCAGGTGGTAGAGCGGGTCGGCCATTGATCAAAGGGTTGGTGGTTCGATCCCCGCCCTGCCACTTGTGTCATGGTTGTTGTGTCCTTGGGCAAGACACTTTACCCACCTTGCCTCGTGTGAATGTCGATAGTGAGCCTGCTGCTATCGGTGTATGAATGGTAACGTGGGAAAGGAAAACAGGTCTCCCTTCATCTTCAATGAAAAAGAGTCTTCAGTCTCAATGGGATTTACCTGTAATAAAGGTTTAAAAATAGATAGATAGATGGATAGACTAGCATGGCCATATACCAGCTCGATGACACATAGGATTTAACAGTAGTGGATAGCACTTTGCACTGTTTGACTCACAGGGAATTAAAAATAATGAACTATTAACCGGTTCCATGTGTCTTATTTTTTTCGGCTTTTTATCGCACAAATGGATCAGGTTTAAGAACGCGCCAAAAGCTGCAGAATGTGTGCGGACGCTTTGATCAATGTTTAAGCCAAAATATGAAAAAACAGGGATAAAAATGGAAGAAAAAAGGGATTGTGTGCCAGTACGTGTGTGTGTGTGTGTGTGTGTGTGTGTGTGTGTGTGTGTGTGTGTGTGTGTGTGTGTGTCAGAGCCTTTTGTGGAGATTTTTTTAAACATGTGGTCTGGGACGAGAAGCCATGAGGCACATTGTTTGCCTTGTGGTTTTCAGTTTCAGTGACAAAATAAACTGCCCGAGGTTTCTTTTGCGTTTGTGCTTGTGAGAAAAAGTTGTGTTTGCGTACGTGTAGCTATCCTAGTATTTACTGTGTGTTTATGTACAGATGCAAAAATAGTAACACACACACACTCGCAGTCTCACACACTCGCAGATTCGCAACCACACACACAAACTGGTGGAGAAACATATATACAGACACACTGCCTCCAGCTTATGCAGAATTGAGAAACTAGTCTAAAATAAAGAAACAGAATCAAGCAAAACTGCTTCACAAATCAGACTAAATCCTTGGTACTTTTGAGTAAATTTATGTTAAAATCTTATGGATAGATAGATAGATAGATAGATAGATAGATAGATAGATAGATAGATAGATAGATAGATAGATAGATAGATAGATAGATAGATAGATAGATAGATAGATAGATAGATAGATAGATAGATAGATAGATAGATAGATAGATAGATAGATGGATGGATGGATGGATGGATGGATGGATGGATGGATGGATGGATGGACGGACGGACGGACGGACGGACAGACAGACAGACAGACAGACAGACAGACAGACAGACAGACAGATAGATAGATAGACAGACAGACAGACAGACAGACAGACAGACAGACAGACAGACAGACAGACAGACAGACAGACAGATAGATAGATAGATAGATAGATAGATAGACGGACTGTATATACAACACAACATAGTTTTGCTTGTCGCACCACTTCAATAGCAGCAAATAAAGGTGGAGTTTAAAAAATTAAAATAAATTCATAATCAGACAATATCCCCTCAAATCTGCTATTAATACACAGCCTAGGCTCTGTAAACGGGCATGTAAGCAAAGGGTTTATAAACAGAAGGGGCCCAACATAGCTAGCAACATGCCAGTTTAGTACCGACAGATAGAACTGACGCTGACTCCATCTTTATAAAGGGCATACATAGGTCATCATTCATACACATATTTTCTTTATGTTATTAGTGAGTATTACAGATGTGCTCTGACCCATTGGAAAACCCCACTACAGAGATCCAGGTTGATATAGTGCGATAGCATTCCTACGATTTGCAAAACCCATCAAAACTGCATGACGACACTATATCATCGGCCTTGACTGCTTGACTTCAAAAAGCTGTTTCAGCAGTTTACACACACACACACACACATCAGAAACACACACACACACACACACACACACACAGACATCAGAAACACACACACACATCAGAAACACACACACACAGACACAGACATCAGAAACACACACACACAGACATCAGAAACACACATAGAAACACACACAGACTGACAGGCAGAGAGACAGTCAGAGAGACAGACAGACAGACAGACAGACAGACAGACAGACAGACAGACACACAGGCAGCTGAAGGCTTTTTGTTCCCGCGGCCCAACGCACCAGGTGTCAAACCCTCCAGAATCCACCATCAAACCTTAGAGCCAGACACACACACACACACACACACACACACACACACACACACACACACACACACACACACACACACACACACACACACACACACACACACACACACACACTAGCTGAGAGGTTCCAGGTTCATTCTGGTAAAAAATCACATCTGAAAACATTCAAACTGAAACACTGTAAACATGACTTCATAGTTTCGTAAAAAAAAATATTTAAAATTTTTTATAAACCTTTGTCCAGGATTATAAGAATACAAAAAAAAACTCCCTTGGCTGTTTATTGTTAAATCTATAGTGCGTAACTTCTGTCCACCCCATGAGGAATTCTGCATAATTACAACAACACTGTTGGTGCATCTACATGAGGTAAAGCCTTCAGTGATCATCACGCATGGATTTTAATACCTTTCTTGGGCGCTGCTTGGGATTTTTCTGAGCTCCTGCGCAAGTGTCGGGGGGGGCGACACCAGTTTGTAAACGTTGCCATACTGAGAAATACAGAGAGAGTTTTGTGGAGTTGATAATAGGCTTAATAATCAACTTTGTGTCAACTCGTTCGGCGATGACTTGAATGTAACCAACATTAATTTATATGAAAAAGTTACGCAGTATAGCTTTAAGATATAAACATACTAGAACTAGAAACAAATGTAGAAACTGTACCATGTTACAATGAGGCCAAAATCTTAAATTTAATAACATGGACAGACAGACAGACAGACAGACAGACAGACAGACAGACAGACAGACAGACAGACAGATAGATAGATAGACAGACAGACAGACAGACAGACAGACAGATAGATAGATAGACAGACAGACAGACAGACAGACAGATAGAAAGACAGACAGACAGACAGACAGATAGATAGATAGATAGATAGATAGACAGGCAGACAGACAGACAGACAGACAGACAGACAGACAGACAGACAGAAACCTCCAAGTGATTATAAAGCCATTGTTGGACATCTGTGGCTAAATGCTCTAGTTGACAGGCCTTTGAGATGGTCCATATGCTCGTGAAGGCACTGGGCTCGTGACTCTCTTGAGGGAACTAGACAAAAGCCCAGTTAGCAGCTCTGAGCTACACAGAGGCTCAATGGAGCAGTGGCCCGATCCCCCACTGTGACTGGCTGCTTGTACGTTTACAAACCAATGTCTATAGATGTATGGATGGAAGGCCGGCTTTTTTCAACATAATACGCTCACCCATCCATACACTGCTAACCTCCTCCTGGGTCACGTGGCTGTGTGTGTGTGTGTGTGTGTGTGTGTGTGTGTGTGTGTGTGTGTGTGTGTCTCTCTCTCTCTCTCTCTCGCTTTCCATCTCTCTCTCTCTCTCTCTCTCTCTCTCTGTGTGTAAAGGTGAATAGTAGCCAAGTAATGTTTAACTATCTTGCAAAATTTGACAGATATAGGCCTATGTGTTTTTTTTAATTTAATACAGACAAGTGCTCATTCTTTTATTATATTCTATAATATTACATATCGTATGCAGGCCTATTATTCATTTATTATTATTGAACAGCTCTGTGTAATTTGAGATTTATTTAAGAAATTTAGAAAGGAGGCTATTAAAAAAGTGAAAGTATTATAATGATTATGAGTGCAGACACTAAAATATTATATTTGGCAGAGACTGGTACCTCAAAATATTTCATAGAAGATTTGATACATTACTTGAGATATTTTATTTTTTGTATTTTATTCAGCCCTTGTATTGTATTTTTTAACTTTATTTTTAGTTTTTAGAGTGAAGCACATACACTTTTGAAATATAAGAAGCCTAACAGAATGGTCAGGTCACCAGTCGTAATAAAAATAAAATGCAGTATCAATACTTTAACCATATGTTTAGATAATAGCTACTTTTACATTATTCCGGAGAGGGGAAGGAGACCAGCCAAAGATAGCACCATCACAAATTAGATAAACTCCATTTTGTAGAGTCTGTGTTTATCTCAGTCCATCCACTATACATAGGAATCCAGGATGGTTCATTCTTCATGGTATGTATCTGGGGAACATGCCCGGGAGTCTAGTCTATATGGACTGTTTTCTTCATTATGTAAAGAACTTTAAATGCTACCTTTTTGTGTATGAAAAGTACTATATAAATAAAGCTTTTCGACTTTATTGACTATTTTTCTTCAACTATTACAATGTTTGGGGACACAGATGTTTTCTAAATGTCGATTTTTTTTTGTCAATAAAGCAAAGATTTTGAAAAAATTTAAATCGAATTGGAAAACCAGACACACACACACACACACACACACACGCACGCACGCACGCACGCACCAAAAAAACAGACTTGGTGAAAGCTGGCAATCATAAACTACTTTCTCAAGGTTGTCAAACTTGAAAAGGCAAAATAACACACACACACACACACACACACACACACACACACACACACACACACACACACACACACACACACACACACACACACACCTGCCATGCCTATTTCAGCGATTCAGACTTCAGAGGATCAGCCTAAAAAAATTTGATTTACACTAGCGGTCTGGTGAAACGCTTTTAACATGTTCTTTGAGAGTACAGTGGAGAAATGCAGTGAAGTCTCATGCCGAGCGCAGGAGATGGACCCCTGGAGTGGGACCTCCCAAAACAGACAGACAGATGGGCCCCAGAACACTGCACCCCATCCCCAAGTCAATTTAGACACACACACACACACACACACAGACGCATAGACACACAGACACACACACACGGGCACGCACGCACACACACGCACACACACACACACACACACACACACAGGCAAGCACGCAGACACTTACACACACAAACATGTAAGTACGGACACACACACCCGCACACACACACACACAGACGCAGGCACATAAATACACACACACACACAGACGCAGGCACATAAATACACAGACACACACACATGCACGCACGCAAAAGGCACAGGCACGCACGCACGCACACACATAAATACAGACACACACACACACACACACTCTCTCTCTCTCTCTCTCTCTCTCTCTCTCTCTCTCTCACACAATCTCACACACTCACTCACACACACACACACTTCACCTCAACTCTGGCAGCTCTGACATAGAACAGGTGTGAGTAAGACCTTAAGCATGTAGCCTATATGTTCAATGTGTGTTAAGCTGGTGCCCGAATGGCCCTCCATACATCACCATTACAGGGAAACGCAATACCCTGTCACTATACAGAATCTAGCGCTGACTAAACATGTGTGTGCTTTTACTTATGTGAGACAGCGCAGTTGACTATGGGAAGATTTATTTTTTAATTTTTTTGGCATTTTCAAGCTTTATTAGATAGTACAGAGTTGAAATGGGGAGACAGAGAGAGAGAGAGGGGGGGGATGACCTGCAGTAAAGGTCCACGGGTCGGATTTGAACCCACGACCACTGCCACAAAGGCCGGAGCCGATATGGTACACGCTCTATCCACTACGCCACCGGAGCACTCCAAGGGGGAAGATTTTTTAACTTGCAGATATCTTCATGAAACTTTGCCAGTTGATTGCTGACATTAAAACAATATTTTTTTGTATTACAACCTTTTCAGAAATGTTTATCTAACTCATTGTGTGTTACATTTGCATCTATTTAAAAAACACCTAGATTTTGGATAAAGCCCGAGCCAAAAGTCTAGTTCATTTTTAGAACATATCAGTGTCCAAAGTTCTTGGACAACCGCTTGTGGTTACAGCCTTTTCTTCATCTTATAAATGAAGTCTTACAAATTCATTTTTTCGGCATATTTTTAAGAACAAAATGTCTCATAACTCAGACAATTAACAACATATGATCAAATCCTTCTGTAATAACCTTCAGGATAGTGCTGAGAATGATCATGGAAAGTTTAGTTGATGCAAGTGCTTTAGAAGTTGAGATTTTTGGATAAGAGTATTGAACAAAAAATGCACACACCACTGGCAACAACATCTTTGGGACAACAGGTGCTTTTTGTCCAAAGGGGGCGCTAGAATCAACATACAACTGAAAGCTCCTCGTAGACACTTTGATGTTATACAACTTTTTTCTTTTTTTTTTCTTGATAAAGCGTTTATGTAAGCGATTCCTGTCAAGATAATAAAGCGTTTTATTGGATGCCGACCGCGAAAACTTGTTGATGCAAGAAAAGAACACACACACACACACACACACACACACACACACACACACACACACACACACACACACACACACACACACACACACACACACACACACACACACACACACACACACACACACACACACACACTAATTAAACAATTGGGCAGAGAGGATGTGTTGCCAAATGTGGTTATGTAAGAACAACACTACTACAGTCAATTCAAGTGTAAGTGTGTGTGTGTGTGTGTGTGTCTGCGTGTGTTTGTGTGTCGGTGTGTGTGTTTGTCGGTGTGTGTATATGTGTGTGTGTATGTGTGTGTGTGTGTGTGTGTGTGTGTGTGTGTGTGTGTGTGTGTGTGTGTGTGTGTGTGTGTGTGTGTGTGTGTGTGTGTTTATATTTGTGTGTGTGTGTTTGTCGGTGTCCGTATATGTGTGTGTGTGTGTGTGTGTGTGTGTGTGTGTGTGTGTGTGTGTGTGTGTGTGTGTGTGTGTTGAGGTTGTAACAACACTACTACAGTCCATTCACCTCAAGAAGAAGAGAATAAATCTTGCTGATTGAGGCAGAAATGTTGAAATACTTGGATGTTCTCGGGCTTTCTCTCCCATGACATGACACACATTGGCCCCTATTTGTGTGTGTGTGTGTGTATGTATGTGTGTGTGTGTGTGTGTGTGTGTGTGTGTGTGTGTGTGTGTGTGTGT
>OX442358.1:29713989-29738989 GCA_949357725.1 Hyperoplus immaculatus | reverse complement strand
AGATAAGCAATGTTGCCAGAATTAAAATGCCGACCTCTTCATTTGAATAACTCTATTGTTTTCTTAGAACAAATGGTAGTTAAATGTTTGAATGCACGAGCTTTTTTTTTTTTTTTTTTAAATGGAAATCTCGGTCTCTCAAATGAGCCATCTCGCGCCGTGCGTAACGCGCCAACAGGCTGCTGAACATGTGGCGCGCTCTCTCTCTCTCTCTCTCACACACACACACACCCACACACCCCTCTCTCTCTCTATGTCTTATGCCTTGTTTTTTGTAATGGATCAATAGAATTTTGATCTAAAAAAAGTCGATGGGAGCGCTTCTGGAGTAGTGGTCCAATAAAAGCAAAAATGCCACACAAAAAATAATTGTTAGAAAAATGTCTCTCTCTCTCTCTCCCCCTCTCTCCATCTCTCTCTCTCTCTCCCGTTGGAGACATTCCTAGTCGGATCACCGGCCCGTCTTGTGTATTTGTTCTACCTCTTTTGTTTTCCTTTAATTATGCTCAAATGAGTCGCAGTAAGATAACGCCACACAGCGAGTCTACGTGGCGACATCAGTCACTCACGCACCATATGGAAGGTGTCGCATCCTTTTCTCGTGTTAATACCGTAAGATCACGTGTAAAAAAAAAACATTTGCATCCAGGTTAATCTATGGCCAGCACTCCACACCTCCGCCATATGTTTAGGACGCATCAGTTCATCATTTGTTCCCTCTTTTAAAATAGAGAGTGGAGAAGAAAAAGGCTGTTTTACTGACTGAAAACCTTCCCCCCTCCACCCCAAACTTTTTCTTTTTTTAAAGATTTTTTTAGGGCATTTTTGCTTTTATCAGACAGTTGTAGACACATTTTCAATTGATTTATCACACATTACCGTACATATATGAAAAACAAGACATGATTAGACAGACCTACAAAACACCACAGAACTTGCAAACAAATCATACATAATAGTTGTTATACATTATATTTTAACACTTTCTTATGCATCAACTAAAACACAAAAGTTATCTGGTTTCGCACTATGAGATCTTGCAATAGATTGTTCCTTGATAGAAATGTTCACAAAAGCCAGTAGCCATTGTTGTAGTCCGCTTCACCCTGAGTTTATTTTCTTGTAGGAATTAGAAAAAAAAGAAAATTATTTAAAGTAAACACAGTCCTATTTATTTTTCCACGTTAATCAGCAGCGAGAATCTCTGCAAACCTGAAAGCTGCTGCTTGTAATGGAAAATAGTCACATCAATTTTGTAGGTTAAGAAGGACCACACAGTCCACAGTTGTGTGTGTGTGTTGTGTGTGTGTGTGCGTGTGTGTGTGTGTGTGTGTGTACGTGTGTGTGTGTGTGTTTGTGTGAGTGAAAGAGCGTAGTTTTGGTGGGTCAAGTAAATGTTGTAAAATGCTACATATATCTTCTTGTTGAGCTCTGTAGGTAATGGGAAAATATCGCTTTTTGTCTAAATCACTTTTCTTCAAAATCAGTGAATATCTCCTCGCGATCCGCTACCTGTCTGTACTGTGTGTCCTTTGAAAAATAATCCAGTGTTAACATTGTCTACATACCAGTCTACAGAGCCTGTATAGGAGATATTCACTGATTCTTGCCAAAAAGTGATTTTGACAATAAGCTTTCTCCAGAATCGCTCACACCACCTTAAATTTGTGTCAGTGTTTGCTCTGAACCTGCAAAAAATAACACACAGGTTTTATGAATGGCTGCAAAATCCATCATCATATCTGACTAAATAAGATGAAATAAGATGCCAGTTACAGTGTTTGCATGTATGGACACACTTCTGCAGCCTAGTCGAGGGTTCGACACGCTTGACTCAACTTGTTGATCCGTCAAAGATGAGGTTTTACATGGATTGATTAGACTTCTGTGTCAATCTAAGAAGGTCCTTTAATGCGATTAATCAATTTTTTTTTTTAGATAATTTTTTTGGGCACTTTTTACTTTATTAGACCATTGTGGAGAGACAGAGATGAAATGGGGCAGAAAGGGGAATGATATGCAGAGAATGACCCGGGCTGGATTCTAACCTGGGTCGGGATCATTGTCGCCCTCTTATCTGTATTTCATTGCTTTCTTTCAAACGTGCCATGCCCATAGATAGTAAATAATATGGATGTAGCATCCGGGCTGACCTCAGTTATTCACACGGCATCCAATAATCCTGGTTTGTGCGCGTCGCCATCTTGTGAGATTTTTACTCCGCCTCACTCCTCTTGCCGAAAAGGGGAATCGACGTCACGTCGGGGGGAGGGAGATAGCTGACGTATACCTCTGAGGCAAAGTGAGGGACAACGGGCGAAGAGCTGTCACTCAAGAGATCGCGCCAATACATTTTAACCTCCAAAAGAATAAAAACTAGCGTGGGTCAAAAAAATTCACCCCCCTCAGTGTTGTCATGGAGATATGACCTAAACATACAGACTAAAATGGTTTTGTGGCCCAGGCTGTAAATAGGTTTAATAAGACTTTGAAAACGGCCTGTCTAACAAGTGAGTCAAAGAAAAACTGCTCGTCTTGGCGCCACCCCCAGTGGCACTTTCTGGTTACTACAGTTGTAGGTCACTTCCTTATTGGATGCCGGTAAAAATCGCTGAGGTTGGGGCTTGGCCATGCCATAAACATGTAACTGATACTCAATTCTGTCTGTCTGTCTGTCTGTCTGTCTGTCTGTCTGTCTGTCTGTCTGTCTTTCAGCTAAACCCATCAGCCTGGTGGAGAGATGCTACTGTCGGTCTACAGTTAACAGCCTGCCTCGGGGATACATCCGCGAGCTACGTTTCATACACACACCCAACTGCCCCTTCCAAGTCATGTGAGTGGCAGTTTTATACCTTTCGCTTTTCTCAGTTTAACACACACACACACACACACACACACACACACATAATTGTATGTGTTCAGCTCAAGTCTTTAAAAACGTTTTTTGGACGTTTTTGGGACATTTCTCACCATCAATCTCAGAGAGGTGACAGGACGGAAGAAAAGATTTGTGCATGCATGTATACACACACACCACACACGCCCCTTTAAGTCAGTCACTCTCTAGCACACACACACACACACACACACCCCCCTTAAAGTCTCTCTCTAGCGCGCACACACACACACACACACTCTCTCTCTCACTCAAGTACACACACACACCCTAAAGTCACTCTCTCTCTCTCATGCACACAGACAGACAGACACACACACACACACACACACACACACACAAACCCTTTTTACCCAGTGACACATCCGCAGGAAGTGTTCCATTTGAGTATGACTGATCGTGAAGGGGAGCTGGGGACTGGACACAGTTTTTGTTTTTCAACAGGAAATAAATTATTGGGGGTTTTTTGTAACTGAGTTTTCATTCCCATTTTCTTGTCACGAAACATTTCCTCCTCGTAGGGCCCTGACACAAGCCTTATTTCCTCCTCGTAGGGCCCTGACACAAGCCTTATTTCCTCCTCGTAGGGCCCTGACACAAGCCTTATTTCCTCCTCGTAGGGCCCTGACACAAGCCTTATTTCCTCCTCGTAGGGCCCTGACACAAGCTTTAGAATGATGTCTGATGTCATACGTTGAACATATAGCTCCGGAAAAAATGAAGAGACCAGTCTAGAATTTTCTTAAATCTTCATCTCTACATTACTTAACGGAAATGCTCTTAAATGACAAAAAGTGTGTGGTGGCCGAATTCTTCCCCATGGCGACCAAGACAAAGGACTTTAGACTGGACTCTTTAAATCAGTGTTCCAAGTTTATTTCAGAGGTTCCATCAGACAATACAGAGGGTTTCAGAGTGAGCATGATAGCAGCGGGCTGGAGGCCGCAATGGCACTACTCATTAGTTACAGAACAGTGTCTTATATTCTCATGTGTGGGGGGTATCAAGTGTATCATATCTACAAATAGACAGATCGTTTCATACCAAGTCAAACACACGTCCATCTAGGGAGGTTCTACTTCTTCCTCGTGAACCTTTAAGACTATCTGCTCAGCAACTCTGAAATAGAGGCTATTCAAATCTACAACAAGTGTATTGTGAATTTGGTAGAAATGTTGTCAGTAGTTTATCTTATAAAACCAAAATGTTCATTCTACTCAAACATATGCCTCTAAATAGTAAAACAAGAGACACTGAACATTTGGAGTGGTCTCTTTATTTTTTCCAGAGCTGTATATAGGTTTGTGTGAGCGATGTTATAGCACCAACACTAGCTAAATGCCAATGGTCACAATATAGGAAATACTCCAGGATAAGTTAAAGGTGCAGTCAGTGATTCTGGGGAACGCTTGTTGTCAAAATCAGCGAATATCTGCTCAGCTACCTGCACGTACTGTGTGTGAGCTGAAAAAAAATCAGGTGTTAATTCACAGCCTAGGCTCTGTAAACTGGCTTGTAAACAAAGTGTCACAGACCGACCCACCGTAGCTAGCAACAATAGTGTGGATATAGGCTATCATTTATCGCTATGAAATTACAGTAACATAGTGTTTTTGGTCGAACTACTGACAATAAGCTGGTCAATATTTAAATGGACGGTAATAGGTGTTTTACATGCCTGTTTACAGAGCCTATAGGCAGCGTATTAAGAACACTGATTTTTAGTCACTGAAAAGACGGATGTGTGGAGGTCCCACGAAGCAGGATCTCCCACATAGAGACATCTGATCCAGTCTTGACCCGATCTCTAAATAACCAAAGGGTTGTGAAGCTGCTTATAGAAAGGACCCTGTTGACCACCTTAACCTACACGTACTAAACATTTAACTGCACATTAAACCTCCTACCAGGAACTTACAAAAATTTCTGAAACAGGCACATTTTTCCTCTTAAATGACATGGAACAGCAAACGAGACTATCAGTGTAAAGAACAGTATTTTTATATAGTTGTAATCAATACATTTGCTCAGGTCTTAATCCATGCAAATTCAGACCAAATCATTTCAGGCAGGCAGATGGGGAAAGCCTGTGTTTATGAACGCTACTAAATCAAAGTTAACTTTTTTGCCCGATGGTCATATCACCATTATTAATCTGACACAGTCAGACAGACAGACAGACAGACAGACAGACAGACAGACAGACAGACAGACAGACAGACAGACAGACAGAGAGACAGACAGATAGATAGATAGATAGATAGATAGATAGACAGACAGACAGACAGACAGACAGACAGACAGACAGATAGATAGATAGACAGACAGACAGACAGACAGACAGACAGACAGACAGACAGACAGACAGACAGACAGACAGATAGATAGATAGATAGATAGCACTCGTGTAGTAAAAACACTACTGTCCAAAGGGGGCGCTAGATTCAACACAAACTGAAGGCTGAATGGATGGAACTCTGCAGCAGCATCACACATCGGTTGAAAGTGTGATACGTCTCCGCGTGGGTCAAATTGACAAGGAAGTGTTAATTCATTTAGTTTGATAACAATTCACTGTGAACACATGGCGTCGCCCTTTTAGCATTTTTCACCCTTTCATCCACAACTGAGGCATGATTGATTGGCAGATAGAGCGATATACAGCTCTGGAAAAAATTAAGAGACCACTCCAAATATTCAGTGTCTCTTGTTTTACTATTTATAGGCATATGTTTGAGTAGAATGAACATTTGGGTTTTATACTATAAACTACTGACAACATTTCTACCAAATTCCAATACCTTTTTTTGTCATTAAAGAGCATTTTCAATAAGTAATGTAGAGATGAAGATTGAAGAAAAATCCAGACTGGTCTCTTCATTTTTTCCGCAGCTGAATATAAAGTGACTTTAAGTTTCTTGAGTGACTTTTGGTGTGTAGAAAAGTGCTTTATTAATACAATATATGATTATTTTTACTAAAGATTTTTTCTGTTTTTCTGATCAGTGCCAAACTGAAGACCAACAAGGAAGTGTGTGTGAACCCAGAGATCAGATGGCTGCAGCAATATCTGAAGAACGCTATCCACAAGTAAGTTTAACTGTGTGTGTGTGTGTGTGTGTGTGTGTGTGTGTGTGTGTGTGTGTGTGTGTGTGTGTGTGTGTGTGTGTGTGTGTGTGTGTGTGTGGGTGCGTGGCAAACTAGGTTACAGGGTTGGGGGTTCGATCCCCCGTCTCCCCGCCACATGTCAAAGTGTCCCTGGGCAAAGAGAAACTGCACCCTAAATATCTCCAAAAAAGTTAACTTGCACCCTGTTTGGTAGCTGCTGCTTCTGCTGCTATCGGTGTATGTGTGTGTGTGTGTGTGTGTGCATGTGTGTGTGTGTGTGTGTGTGTGTGTGTGTGTGTGTGTGTGTGTGTGTGTGTGTGTGAAAGGGTGAGTGTGTGTGTGAAAGGGTGAGTGTGTACAAAACAATGTAAAGCGCTTTGCCATTTTGGTTACGTTATTGTTTTGCTGGTAGACATGGTTATGTTGTGTGCTGTCAACAGAAAGCTCTTCAGCAGGCGGAAAAATCACTTCCGCTCTATAGACATGTAAGGTGAGGAATTCAAAAGCAGAAATGCGTATTTGGACATCTGTAAGGTTGTGCTGGGGAGCGCGGAACCCCATGTAACTAAACTAGCAGTTTATCTACATTTATACAGCTCCGGAAAAAATGAAGAGACCAGTCTGGATTTTTCTTAAATCTTCATCTCTACTTTACTTATATGAAAATGCTCTTTAATGACAAAACATGTATTGGAATTTGGTAGAAATGTTGTCAGTAGTTTATATTATTAAACCAAAATGTTCATTCTACTCAAACATATGCCTATAAAAAGTAAAACGAGAGACACTGAACATTTGGAGTGGTCTCTTGATATTTTTGGGGAGCAAGGAACCCCATGTTACTAGAATCAGAACAACTTTATTTATCCCAAGATGGGCAAGTTAGTCCACAGTTCCCAGTCTCACAATACAAAATCATTTAATAAATACAATAAATGGCAGCATGAGGTAGTCAAAAACATAAATCAACAGCAGTCCAACAAACACATTCAACTCACATTAATTTCAGCCTGTCAGTAATACCACTCTACCGCTGGAAACTAAAACTAGTAGTTAAGTATAGTTAAATGACATGTTGCCATTTATTTGTGAACATTTTACTAAAACTACAAATATTTTTGACCCATTAAAGGAAAGGACTTATTATTTTAATGTGACCATTGTATCTCTAGTTGAACCCCCATAGATAAGCCCAAGGTAATAGAAAATACATATTTGTTCACAACAAAAATGTGAAATTCCTTCTCAGTTTGTGAAGAGTCCAGGTGGGACTGTTTTATTACGGATAGGTTTAGATCTTAAGGCTATTCACCCAAGGAAACTAAAATGCATATATACTCATTGCCCTCTGAGTGATCCACCCACGGAATGATTGGCATAAAGGGAAATAGATATTAAGTGAAGTTTATTGAGCGACTTTTAGTTTGTAGAAAATATATTTAATTTATTTTATATTTAGAAGTTTATTGAACAGGGACAAATACATCGTACATTGTTTCGGTTAAAATATAAAATAGTTGCCGTGCCAACAGGTTTTCTAGTCAAGACTCATTTGCAACCCCTGTCCCTGGTTAGACCGTTACTAAAAGTTCACAGGAATAAAAATAAAAGATGGGACTGTTTTATACGGGACAGGTTGAGATCTCAGGGCGATTCACCTTGGGGAACTCAAAAAGCTCTATCATAGACACTAAGTGGCCCCTTGACTATCACAACTAAAATGCCCTAATCAGCTCTATTAGACACACTCATTGCCCTCGGAGTGATCCACCCACGGGCCCGTCCCACAGTCAGACTTTCTGTCTAGAGAATGATGGTGGAGCATTAGACTGTTTGAAGGTGTGAACTGTGAACACTTCTTCTGCATCACAAAACAGAGTATACAGCGGGTCATTTACTACGGATCGGACCTAATGTGTTTCACATTACACATCCATTCAAAGGGGATGAGGACAAACTTAGGGGCACTTTACACGACAACACGAAACGGTGCAAACGCGGAAAAATTCCCGCGTTTGCACTATATCATTTACAGGAAAACAGCAAACACAGGCATGAAACCGCAGGTTTTTGAGATCACCTCCGAGGGAGGATTTTTTGGAAAACTTAACGGTTTTGGGTTCCTGTAAACACCGAAACCATTCCCCCTGATAACGCTGACGTCACGGCTCCACCCTCACACATGCGCATTGCGTTTGGAGATAAATAGGCATGCGCCGTCTTTGTAGGTCCATGTGCGCCAGTTGGAAAACAACAACAACAATGGCGGATCACCGAGCTGTATTCATTGTGCTCATGGACGTTGTGCTGTTGCTGATGAATTTGTTGTCGTGCCAACAATCGAAATCAACCAACCAACAAGCAAATAGGCTCAGGCGCGCCTTTTTATTCAATTCTTACAGCCGACACCGGATGCACCGGAAATGCTATCTACTTCTACCTTGTACCGCCAACTGCTGGCCTGGCATGCTTACTACATCGATTTCGTCCCGTTTCCTCTGAAAACATGTGCACGGGTGAAGATGTCAGATAAATTGTGTCTGAACGGGGGTTTTTTTTTTAAACTTACACTGTGAAAACTATCACGTTTTCACAGTGTAAACAGCCCCTTATATTCAATGGAAGTGTGTGTGTGTGTGTGTGTGTGTGTGTGTGTGTGTGTGTGTGTGTGTGTGTGTGTGTGTGTGTGTGTGTGTGTGTGTGTGTGTGTGTTAAAGGTGGAGTCAGCAGTTCTGGAGAAGGCTGTTGTCGAAATCACTTTGTCAATATGAGTGTTTATCTCCTCATGATCCACTACTAGGGTTGCAAAGGGGTGGAAAGTTTCCGGTACATTTCCGGAAACTTTCCACGGGAACTTCCACTCGAAATTTTGGGAATATTCAAAATTGGAAATTATAGGAATTAACTAAATGGTGGTCATTTAAATGATTTGTTTTCATATCCCAACCTAAATCTAAACATATAAATGTTTGGTCATAGGCAGACAGACAGACATGCAAACTAATACATTTAAAAAGACATTACATTTGAACAGATTTATTTGTAAGAAGAACTTTATCAAGTTTTGATTATTTTATGAACAATCAATAATTTCACTGAACAACAAAAAGATGAATATTGAGTAAATTATTACTCATCTGTCTGACCCCATTCAATAAATAAAGTAAAACGCCTTCCCCCCCATGTGATGGAGGAATGCACGTCAGGGGCGTGGCCTCAGTACCCCTGCAGTAGGATGTGTGCTGTGCAATTTACCAAATGTACTTGCATAAAATCTGGTTGTATTGGTCAAGATTATGCTAAAATATATTTTCCCCAACTATATTTAAAATCACAGTTTAAGCCTCTGTAAACCTGGTCTAGTAAAAATCAATATATGGCGCGGCCTTAGCTCAGTTGGTAGGGCGTCCCCCCCCCCCCCCCGGGCCTGGCCCAGAAGCAGACCCGGGTTCGATTCCAGCCCGCGGTCGTTCTCTGCATGTCACTCCCCTCTCTGCCCCATTTCAACTCTGTCTCTACACTATCAATAAAGCATAAAAATGCCAAAAAAAATATCTTAAAAAAAAAAGAAATATGCATTGAACTAGTGTTATTCCAATGTCAATAACCAAACTGCCCACCCACGCTTTAGTGTTTATACTCTTAATGGAGTGTGTGCAGTTGCATGTTTGTATCGCTCTCCAAAGTTCTGCAAATTAATGTTCTGAAAAATTACATCCGCGAGCAATTCCGTTTTTTATTTACTAGCTACGAAAAATCAAAGGTTTATAAAAAGCTCTCCTTCCTTCTGTGAAGAAAAAAAAACATCAAGAAAGGATTAAAAAGAAAGTCTGAAATGTGTTCCCGTAAAGTCGAAGCAGCTGTTGGTACATGAGAGAATCCTGGAAGTCAATTTATTTTGGATGTTTTAAACTTTCTCTTTGCGATCTTGGCATCTAAGCAAATACTCATTAGTTTTTTAGAACAGTGTTTACTTGTTGAACCTTCACGGCCCAACACCATTGTTTCATCTATTGGTTCTGATTAAAGGTGCAGTCAGTGATTCTGTGGAACACTTGTCAAAATCCCTTTTTTTTGTCAAAATCAGTGAATATCTCCTCACGATCTGCTACCTGTATGTACTGTGTGTAGGTTGACAAAAAAAAGTCTAGTGTTAATACACAGCCTAGGCTTTGTAAACGGGTATGTAAACAAACTTGTTTACAGAGCCTAGGCTGTGCATTAACGCTGGATTTTTTTTCCGCACACACACAGTACGGACAGGTAAAATGGATTTGACTTATATAGTGCCTTCTAGCCAATTTTCTCAGCCCCAAAGCGCTTTACATATCTTACCACATTCACCCATTCACACACACACTCATACACCGATGGCAGTAGCTGCCATGCAAGGCGCTCTCTGAACCATCGGGAGCAATTTGGGATTCAGTGTCTTGCTCAGGGACACTTCGACGTGGCGGGGAGACGGGGGATCGAACCTCCGACCCTGCACTCCAGGTAGCGGATTGTGAGGAGATATTCACTGATTTTGACCACAAGCTTTCTCCAGAAATGCTGCATCCACCTTTTAAAATGTAAAAAGATTGGAAGAAAGGAGTGTGATTTGAAATGACATATTCTCTTCTGCTTTATTTCCTTAACTAACCCTTAACTTCTATCATTTTCTCTCCCTCTTTCCAGGATGAAGAAATCCAAAAAGGGAAACTAAACCGTCCCGCTCCCCCTCTGCTCCGCCACATGTGACCTGACGTCATCTGGAATGTTGTACAGCACTTATCAGGGGCTGCCGCGCAATGCAGCCTTTAGCATGGAATACAACACACACACACACACACACACACACACACACACACACACACACACACACACACACACACACACACACACACACACACACACACACACACACACACACACACACACACACAACCCCTAGACTGTATAAAAACTACAACTATGAACGCCAATCAACAAACCCAGTCACCATCTTCAAAATCACCATCTCTCTCACCGTTTATAGACGTTATTAGTACAACGTGAATGTGTATCTGTGAGTGTACGTTATTTCAAATTTTATGAGTATACACCTTTTTTTTTGTACATGGACAGAAAACGAACATTATTCAACATTTAATTAGCAAGTAGCAGAGTCCTGTTGACTGCTGAGCCAAGAGATTTGTTATGACTATGATCTTAAAGCTATAGTGCGTAACTTTTTCATATGAATTAATGTCGGTTACATTTAAGCCATCTAGTTGTCACAAAGTTGATTAAGCCTATTATCAGCTCCACAAAACTCTCTGTATTTCTCAGTATGGCAGCGTTTACAAACTGGTGTCACCCCCCCTCCCTGACACTGCTGCAGGAGCTCAGAAAAATCCCCAAGAAAAGCCCAAGAAATGTTTCAGTTGTTTATTCTACTGCTTAGAAAAAACCTGGACGTACAGCAGAAGGTATAAAATCCATGCGCCATCACTGAAGGCTTTACCTCATGTAAATGCGCCGACACCGACAGTGTTGTTGTAATTACTCAGAATTCCTCATTTTGGCTACAGAAGTTACGCACTATAGCTTTAAACATGGGATCTGCTCATCATTTATAGTCTGAAATGTTATAATAATGGAAAATTCATCCACAACGATCTATAGTTTCTCTTCTAAAAACAAAACAGTGAAACGGGAATTTGCAAACTTGCATTTTGTGATTCAAGTTAATTGGCACCATGGAATTTTCAATGGTTGCCAGGCGCCCAGGCCAGCTACCACACACACACACACACACACACACACACACACACACACACACACACACACACACACACACACACACACACACACACACACACACACACACACACACACACACACACACACACACACACAACCCCCAGACTGCATAAAAAGATGCATAAAAATAGCGAGCAGTAAAAATGGCAATTACAATGTTATTGTGATGGAAGTCAGGATGCCAAAAGGACTCGAGCATTTCCTGTGTTTCTGTGGCTGTGATTACTAGACCCTGTGTGTTAGCCAATCAGAGCTGCACATCTGGAAACAAAACTGTTTTAATTGGCCGATTCATGAGTGAAAATTTTACTCTAATCATAAAAGGCAAGAGTATATGATTTAAGCCGAGACACTGCAGGTGAAAAGGGTGAATTTTTTAACTTATAGATATCATCGTGGAACTTTTCCCAGTTGATTACTGACATTAAAACTATTGTTCTATCACAATTTAAGAATAATTAGGCAAATTTGGCGATATCTAACTACCGGTAATTATACGTACCACCACGTTACCATTCACACACACATTCATACACCGATAGCAGCAGGCTAACTATCGACATTCACACAAGCCAAGGTGGGTGAAGTGTCTTTGCCCAAGGACACAACAACCATGACACAAGTGGCAGGGCAGGAATCGAACCTCCAACCCTTTGATCATCAGCCGCTCTACCACCTGAGCCACTTAAAATGTAGACGTTGGATGAAGCCAGAGTTAAAAATCTTTATTGAATTTTTAATAACATATTAGAATCCAACGTTTTTACAGGACAGATTTTCGACAGCCTTTTGTCATTTTATAAATCAAAAAATATACTATGTACAGGTCTTAAAAATGCCTTTTCAGCATGTTTTTAAGAACGAAATGTCTCATAAATCAGACAATTGACAACACATGAACAAATCCTTCTGTAATAACCTTCAGAATAATGCTGAGAATTATTATGGAAAGTTTAGTTGATGTAAGTGCTTTAGAAATTGAGATTTTTGATTCAGAGTATTGAAAAAATATTTTTTTACCTGTAGTGTCTCGCCTTAACACAGTTAGCCGTCTCACTAAATTGATGTAAAAAAAATATGAAGTCTTGTTTTATGGATTCTGAATTTACCCGTTTGTATGAATGTCCATTTCAAAGAACAGTGTACTGCATTTTGACTAACAATTACCACTGTAGTAGTTAAAAAACTAGGGGCCACTTTCACAGACATGGATTAAGTTTATAGTCCTGGATTGAATGGAATTTTCAATGGAGATTGTCCATTGAAAGTAGCCTGGTGCTACTAGACCATCGTACTTCATTTCATTTGTACAGAAGGTCTGGAATCGCTCAATTGACAAACGTTAACTCTCTTGAAGGGCGGGTGTCTGTTGAAGTTTAAAACTATTGGATCTGCCCAGTGCCACTCTGGATCTGCCAACCAATCGCATAACGTTTGGTTGTGACGTATGTCATGCGCCGGCTTCTGAGCCACTCCCTCTGTTCGCTGATTGGACCGGCAAAAATCTATCCGGAGAAAACCTAAGAATATACCGCGGACCCAGACTACTACTACTGAAGGGAAATGAAAATTGAGCGGAAGTAGGTAGACAGGCTATATTGAAAGTACAATTTAATCCAGAATTAAAGGCTTAATCCATGTCTGCGAAACTGACCCAATGTTATAGAGAGAGTTGTAAGACGGTTTCATGACAATATATAGATGTTAAAAAATGTGACTATACCCTCGACTGTCATGCAGATAGCGATGCACTTTATATCAGATGTATTCATGTTTTAACAACAAACAAATAATTAACTATTACTCACACACAGTCTGATAATTAAATTCTGTCCTTTGTCGTTTTTTTGTGTGTAACCATACTTTTGATAAGTGAATGTTAAGCGGCATTTACCTGTTTAAAAAAATTACCTGGGAGATGTATTCATTCATCTATTGCATATATATCTTTGTCTCCTTTTTCATATGTAAAATTAATATTATACAAATGTTTTATTTTTGTACTCTTCTTTCCATGCATTTCTATATTAAATCGAAACATTTAAATGAAGGATCTGTTACCCGCGCGGTCGAGTCATCCTGCAACGATTGGTTGAAAGACTTCTTGTATAAACTTGGTCGGTGTATAGATATAAAAAAAGGGAAATAAAAAATAAAAAATAAAAAAAGTTATGGTTACTATTTTGAATGCATGCTTTCATATACAATGTTACAAACTTTCATCCTATATATATATATATATATACACACTTTGACCCACTGATTTTACTCTTTACATTTTTACTTTTAAAGCTGCAGTGTGTAGAATTGTGGGTTTTATTTCCTAGCAGATTTTGTAGAAAGTAATTATAATATCCATAAGTACATTTAATTTAGTGCATAATAGCTGAAAATCTTTTTTTTTATTATTTTTTCTCCCTTAGAAAGGGTCTCATATATGTCCATATTTCTGCATATTTTGGACCAAGGCCGCCATCTTGAAAGTGTCATAGTTGGAATGTCATCAGGTGCATTGTTTAAAATTTAGAATTGTTCTTGTCCTTCTGTTATTATTCGAAAGGGGTGGGGTTACCCAGGGAGCGTTGCATTCTTAGAACTTTGTAGAACTTTCTTGATGATGTCATATTACACACTGCACCTTTAAACAAGTGCCAGCCTACAGTATTGAGGCCGTGCAGAATAACAAAATTGAAAAAATAGATACATGAAATATAAAATAAAGTCTTAATTTTACGAGACAAAAGGTGCAACATTAGAAACAAAACAATATCATAATTTTTTCGAGATTTTTTAAAAATATTGTACGAGAATACATTTGTAATTTAATACTTTATTCCTGGGATTTCAGCGATTACTTTGTATGAAGGCAAGGCAAGTTTTTTTCCACAGCACTATTCAGACACAAGGCCATTCAAAGTGCTTTACAGGTTGATTTTATATAGTAAAATTGCGACCAATTCCTCATAAAAAAAAAGAAAAATTCTCTTTCTAATTCTGACACTCAGCCATACCCAGCTGCCCCTTATCTCACTGTACTTGTAGGTCAGAGGGTCCGAGTACATCTGAAGACTTTAATGTGTGTGTGCGTGTGTGTGTGTGTGTGTGTGTGTGTGTGTGTGTGTGAGAACATGTGTTTAGATTTACTCACAAGGGGCGAATGATCCCTCCTGTTATTTAACTATTAACTCAACAAGCGACCATTAGCAAGAGATTAGGGCTAAAAGCTATGAACTTTTAACTTCCCCTTTAAAGGCCTGTATTGGTGTGTGTGTGTGTGTGTGTGTGTGTGTGTGTGTGTGTGTGTGTGTGTGTGTGTGTGTGTGTGTGTGTGTGTGTGTGTGTGTGTGTGTGTGTGTGTGTGTGTGCGTGCGCGCGTGCGTGCGTGTTGGCCTCAAGAGCACTGATTGAAACAGCACAGGGAGATAAAAATGGCTTTGTGAGTGGCAGTCTTCAACCCATTTTAGCTGTTTTTAAAGATTAGCATTGAGCTAAGATCAAAGCACACTCACCCAGGGAGATAATAGCTATTGATTTAGCTGCTTGTTTTTTTTTGCCTTTGTGTGTGTGTGTGTGTGTGTGTGTGTGTGTGTGTGTGTGTGTGTGTGTGTGTGTGTGTGTGTGTGTGTGTGTGTGTGTGTGTGTGTGTGCGTGTGCGTGTGCGTGTTTGAGTGGAAATGCACCAGATGTGATCATTGTGTTGAACTTATAGTATTGTAGAAATGTGCAGGTAGCAACAAGTAGTTTGCTAAGCAGAAATGTGAAGATAAGGACGTTATTTTTACTTATTCTACATGGTTTACTCATATGTACTTTTTGTCAGAGTTAGGGCTGCTCGATTATGGCAAAAATGATGATCGCGATTCTTTAAAAGGTGCTACGAGGAACTTAAAATTCTAAAACAGTCTCATTTTTCCTCTGATGATCATGAATTACATGTTACAGGAAACAAAACCATCAATGCAAAGAATGTTACTTTCATATAGTTTTTCTTAATGCCTTTGTCATGGGTATACGCTCACCCAGGAACAACAGCTGGCGTAGTATAAAAACACTACTGCTTTTGTCCAAAGGAGGCGCAAGAATGAACACAAATGGAAAGTTCCTCGGAGCACCTTTAAGTCTTTGTGTGCTTGGGACCGCTGCCAACCACCCACCATTTAAACTATGCAGGAGCTGGTGCCATGAAGCCTATAAGGAAAGGAGGATGTAAAATGTTTAACTATATATGTCTTACATGAAGATTTTAAATGCAAAATGTGCAGAAAAAATATTAAAAGAAATGTCTGAAAACATCCCACACTGCTTGTGAAACTAGTGAATTCATATAAAAGTGTGTTGCGTGTCGTCATAGAAACAAAACAGCTAATGCAAACAATTAAAGGTGGAGTCAGTGATTCTGGAGAACGCTTGTTTTCAAAATCACTTTTTGTCAAAATCAGTGAATATCTCCTCACGATCTGCTACGTGTCTGTACCATAGACGGATTATGAGATAATGGGCCCCTGGGCACAAACTCTTAAAGGGCCCCCCACTCGTCCCTTATCCAGTCAGGTACACTGACTTTTCCACACAGATACATACAATTAATGGAAAAAACATATTAAGGGAGTCAGTGTTTCCCACAGGATTTTGGGATGCTGTGGGAGGGACCCTGTACCTTATTGGGGGGTCCGGGGGCATGCCCCCCCGGATTTTTTTTAACTTTTTAAAGTAAAATGCATCAAACTGGTGCACTTTGAGAGGAACTTTTAGAGGCTATATCAAATCCTGAGATGCAGAAGGAACATTATTTTTCATATTTGTCTTAAACAGGCAGTACTCTTTAATCTGCAACTGTAAAAACAGTACAGTAGATTGGTCTGCAGACCCATGTTCAATGATGGAGGGGCCCATTTCAAAAGATAAAGGGTGGATAGCTACTTTTTATGAACAATTTATAATTCACACATAGAAAGCTTATTTCTGTATGTGTGAGGGGGCCTTCAAGGCCATTCACACATACAGAATACTAGTTGAGGGGCCCATGATGATTTCTATATTGTTCAATTTTAATGAGTATCCTTATATTTAGGCTATTCCTTTTTGGACCCTGTTATTAACATGAGTGACTGAGCTCTTTGACTATACAACATGAAAAGTTACTATCAGTATCTCTGGCTAAGGGCCCCCCTGAGCCCTTGGGCCCCTGGGCCTGTGCCCGGTGTGCCCGTGCAGTAATCCACCCCTGGTCTGTACTGCCAAGACACATGAATGTTAATACACAGCCTTGGCTATGTAAACGAGCATGGCACTATAGCCACTGTGGGCCTTTGTTTACATATTGTTTGCATACTAGTTTACAGAGCCTAACGTGTGTATTGCCACTCGATTTTTGTTCAGCGCATGCACACACAGTCAAGTAGCGAGTCGTAACGAGATATTCACTGATTTTGACAATAAGTGATTTTGACAACAGGCGTTCTCCAGAATCACTGACTGAACCTTTAATCAAGAGGCTCAAAGAAAGTTAGTGAGATGTGTAACAGTCCTAAACCATCCGCACGACAAGTTAACTGAAGTGAAACAAAACAACTTGATTACATGTATTATTGGCGTCTCACGCAAGGGATATTCTACAGTGTGTGTGTGTGTGTGTGTGTGTGTGTGTGTGTGAGAGAGAGGGTGAGTGTGTCTATGTGTGTGTGTGTGTGTGTGTGTGTGTGTGTGAGTGTGTGTGTGAGTGTGTGTGTGAGTGTGTGTGAGTGAGAAAGAGAGTGTGTGTTTGTGTGAGAGATTGTGTGTGTGTGTGTGTGTGTGTGTATGTGTGTATGTGTGTGTGAGTGTGTGTGTGTGTACTAGTATTCAGTGCCATGTTGGTACTTGAGTGAGGGCTAAGTCACCAAAGCGTTGTTCACATATTCATCACTAAACATGGCAGACAGGCAGAGAGATCCTATCAGATGTGATTCATTTACTTCAATAGAAAATTTCCCGTATGAGCAATTTTGCAAAACAACGATTAATGGCGAGACATTGACGCAGGTGGATAGGGTAAAAATGTTTAGCCCACAGCTCTGGAAAAAAATTAAGAGACCAGTCTGGATTTTTCTTAAATCTTCATCTCTACATAACTTAATGGGAAATGCTCTTGATGACAATATTTCTGGGGGGAATTTGGTAGAAATGTTGTCAGTAGTTTATATTTTTAAACCAAAAAGTTCATTCTACTCAAACATATGCCTATAAAGAGTGAAACGAGAGACACTGAATATTTGGAGTGGTCTCCTCATTTCTTCCAGAGCTGTATATATATATATATATATATATATCATCATGAAAATGTGTCAGTTGACGATTTACTTTGAAACAATTGTTTTTTTGTATTACTTTTTTTCCAGAAATCTTTAACCCATTGATGACTATGGCAATCTAGGATGCATGTCCTTAATGCCTGAGGGTTTTCTGAAAAAATAGTAGGAATTGTCAAGTCTACCAAAACCTTAATATCTAAGCCTGTGTAGCACATAGAAACATGAAATAAAATACATTTAAAAGTTACGGTTCACAGGTTTTATTTAAACATGCTCCCTTAGCGCTTACAAACCAACAAATATTTCTAAAAATCGTCAAAATGAGATGAATTAGAAAATTGTTAAATATTGTTAATAAATAGATGCAATGTGTTGTGTGATTTTCGTCAGTAGTCTATAGTAGACCTTGATTCTGCGCACCAAACGCCACTAACTGTTCTGTCGCCGACATAGCTGGCGTATTTTTATTATTATTTTGTTTTATTTTTTATTTTTATTTTTTTTGATTGACATGATTTTTGGCAAACCACACAACTTTTGGGTGGTCACGTGGTCTTAAAAAAATCAACAAAACCCACCTCATGTGTATTTGAACCAATGACAGTGCATTCTATGCTGGGAATGCCATGAAAATTAGATAAAGTAATAATGCTGCGCGACGCAGCATCAGGCAGGACAGCCAATGTGGCATCGCGCAGCAGCCGTCATCAATGGGTTAAATAAAAACATTTGGGAATATCTAAATAACTTTGTCGAAATTTGCATCTTAAAATTTAGACATTGGGTCGAAGCCAAGCCCCAACCTCAGCCATTTTTACCGGCATCCAATAAGGAAGTGACAACTGTAGTAACCCGGAAGTGCCACTGGGGGGGTGGTACCAAGACCGAGCAGTTTTTCTTTGACTCACTTGTTAGACAGGCCGTTTTCAAAGTCTTATTAAACCTATTTACAGCCTGGTCCACAAAACCATTTTAGTCTGTATGTTTAGGTCATAACTCCATGACAACACTGAGGGGGGTGAATTTTTTTGGACCATGCTAGTTTTTATTTTATCGGAGGTTAAAATGTATTGGCGCGATCTCTTGAGTGACAGCTCTCCGCCCGTTGTCCCTCACTTTGCCTCGGAGGTATACGTCAACTATCTTCCTCCCCCCGACGTGAGGCGGAGTAAAAATCTCACAAAATGGCGACGCGAACCAACCAGGATTATTGGATGCCGTGTGAATAACTGATGTCAGCCCGGATGCTACATCCATATTATTTACTTTCTATGGTCGAAGCCAGAGTTAAAATCTTTACTTCATTTTTGCAACATATTAGATAAATGTTGAGATAACGTTCGTTAAAGATGGTTGTATAGGCAAAATATACAGACGCAAACAGACAAGGTTAAGTTAAATAAACACCTGAATGTACATGTTGGACCTTTTATTTGTACTAGTAGACGATCTCAAAAGAATGTTCTACCCTGCAGTGTCTCACCTTAAGACGTTAAATACAAGTCTGTGTTGCAAGGCTGCATTTTATTATATTGTATAAACATGCAGTAAAATAATGCTAAAACCAGACTGCTGCTATATGAGCTACACACACTGCCAGCTCTGCACTGACTCACTCAAAGGGCCGAGGAATGTACAGTACAACATTCTCGCTGACACACACACAGGCACACGCATACAGACACAGACATGCAAACACACACACACACGCATACAGACACAGACATGCAAACACACACGCACACGCATACAGACACAGACATGCAAACACACACACACACACACACGCATACAGACACAGACGCAGACACATGCAAACACACACAAAAGATAGATAGATAGATAGATAGATAGATAGATAGATAGATAGATAGATAGATAGATAGATAGATAGATAGATAGATAGATAGATAGATAGATAGATAGATAGATAGATAGATAGATAGATAGATAGATAGATAGATAGATAGATGGATAGATAGATAGATAGATAGATAGATAGATAGACAGACAGATAGATAGATAGATAGATAATTTTTATTACATTACATGGTGCTATTTGTTTTGTTTGGTGATTGAACCATTGAGATTTGAAGGTTAAAACTAAAACGATTTAATTACTGATACAGGCCTACCACAAAAAGCTGTTACAAAAGTGCATGTAGCCAGTCAGTTTAAAAAAGTAGTGGTACATTCCTAACTCAAGTTGGACTCTGCTGTATGTCCAACTTCGACAAACAACCTTGAATACACACGCAGCTACATAACAGTTTATTTTCAAATTTGTTATGACTGAGCTATTACATTCTGAAGGTTATAACTGAAATGCTTTAATTCCTTAAAACAGTTTTCAGGGGGCGCCCTTAGCTCAGTTGGTAGGGCGTCCCCCCCCATGGGCCTCGGCCAGCAGCGGACCCGGGTTCGATTCCAGCCCGCGGTCGTTCTCTGCATGTCACTCCCCTCTCTGCCCCATTTCACCTCTGTCTCTACACTATCAATAAAGCATAAAAAATAAATAAAAAAATAAAAATAAAGTTTTCTACTATAAACAGGTAGCAGCCGAACATGAGTCCCTATGAACTCAGGCCAGATATACACAGCCAACTTAAAGGTGCAGTGTGTAATATGACATCATCAAGAAAGTTCTACAAAGTTCTAGAATGCAACGCTCCCTGGGTAACCCTCAACCCTTTCGAATAATAACAGAAGCTACAGTGGCCTTCAAGGACAAGAACAATTCTAAATTTTAAACAATGCACCTGATGACATTCCAACCATGACACTTTCAAGATGGCGGCACTAGGCCTTGGTCCAAAATATGCAGAAATATGGACATATATGAGACCCTTTCTAAGGGAAAAAAATAATAATTCAAAACATTTTTTTCAGCTATTATGCACTAAATTAAATGTACTTATGGATATTATAATTACTTTCTACAAAATCTGCTAGGAAATAAAACCCAAAATTCTACACACTGCAGGTTTAACAAGATCTCCTTTATGCATATCACACTATCCATTCCAGATTGTGCGATCCATCCCTCTCAGTCTGGGTATTAGAAAGTCTTTGTTCCTTTGTTCTAGATTCTTTCATGTGTTTCGTGTAAACTGCAAACGACAACTGGGTTTGACTGTAACATAATATGGGAATTCAATGACGGTTTTGTTAAAGGTGGAGTCAGTGATTCTGGAGAACGCTTGTTGTCAAAATCAGTGAATGTCTCCTCACGATCCACCACCTGTCCGTACCGTGTGTGCGCTGGCGGCAGTGGCGAAGTGGGTAGGGTGTTCGCCTCTGGTGTGCAGGGTCGGAGGTTCGATCCCCCGTCTCCCCGCCACATGTCGAAGTGTCCCTGAGCAAGACACTGAACCCCAAATTGCTCCCGATAGTTGGCTTAGTTAACTTAGCACCCTAGTGCTAAGCCTACCCTGCGTGGTAGCTGCTGCTATCGGTGTATGAATGTGTGTGTGACTGGGTGAATGTGTACAAAAAAACAATGTAAAGCGCTTTGAGTCTGTGATAAACGGAGATATAGCGCTATACAAGTCCATTTACCATTTACCAAACATCTGGTGTTAATATACAGTCTAGCCTCTGTAAACAGGCATGCTACTAGCTGCAGTGGGACCCCTTTGTTTACATACCAGTTTACAGAGCCTAGGCTGTGTATTAACAACTGAATTTGTTTTCCAACACACACACAGTACAGAAAGGTAGCAGATCAGGAGGAGATATTCACTGATTTTGACTAAAAGTGATTTTGACAACAAGCGTTCTCCAGAATCACTGACTACACCTTTAATTGGTGTGAATGTATTTCCTGAGAGCTGAATTTAAACTGAATAGTAAATAGAAGATTTTGAACCAGATCAGCTGGAACTTGGATCTGTGTGATGTTAGATCATCTTTGGAGAGGGTTTCTGGTTAATAGGACTAAAGCCGTAAATAGGAACCATATATATATATATATATTTATTTTTTGTTATGTGTGTGTGTGTGTGTGTGTGTGTGTGTGTGTGTGTGTGTGTGTGTGTGTGTGTGTGTGTAGTACTCAGTGCCATGTTTGAAACTGATGGTCCAACAATACACATCATCCTCTGTCTGCTGATTACTTTTCCAAGTTGGATTCATTGTCTGATTGCAAACAGACAAACTTCATCTAGCGCGTCTAGCCTTTATAACATTACTGGAAAATGACCATTGCTACTGAAGCCACATGCAGATAGAAACAATACGAGTAAACAGACATGCTAGTGGCTCTGTGAGGCTGTAGCTTGATTGCTAACATAATCAAAATGTCACAATTTTTTTTTTTAAGATATTTTTTTTGGCATTTTTTTATGCTTTTATTGATAGTGTAGAGACAGAGGTGAAATGGGGCAGAGAGGGGAGTGACATGCAGAGAACGACCGCGGGCTGGAATCGAACCCGGGTCCGCTGCTGGCCGAGGCCCATGGGGGGGACGCCCTACCAACTGAGCTAAGGGCGCCCCCTAAAATGTCACTTTTAACATGGTAGGATTTGCCTCTTAGCATAAAACACAAAACACCTCCGGAAAAGTATTTCAACACAATCAATCCCATTGTTTTGGAGATATTAAAAAGTGGTACCCTGCATCGTTTTCTAGATCTGGTCAAATGTGAGATTTGTGTCCATTTTGCTTCCATAACATGTCTTCTTTCATACTAGTATAAATCAAAGGTCCAACATGTACATTCAGGTGTTTATTTGACTAAACCATGTCTTGTTTGCGTCTGTATATTTCTCCTATACAACCATCTTTAACGGCCTTTATCTAAACATTATTTTTTTCAATATCCCAAAAGTTTGGACACTAATATGTTGTAAAAATAATATATGAACTCTGGCTTTAATCAACCTCTTGATTTTTGGTTTTTTAAGAGATGAAAATATCTGCATAATTACTTAGATATTGACAAATGTACATATTTATTCAAACATTTCTGCAAACATGTCATAAGAAAAATATTGTTTTAACAGTGCTGTAATGTTTATTCATATGTTTTTGTCTGGGCAATTGTGTGTGTGTGTGTGTGTGTGTGTGTGAGAGTGAGTGCGTGAGTGAGTGAGTGAGTGAGTGAGTGAGTGAGTGAGTGAGTGAGTGAGTGAGTGAATGCGTGCGTGAGTGCGTGAGTGAGTGAGTGAGTGCGTGCGTGCGTGAGTGAGTGAGTGAGAGTGAATCAGTTATCAACTGGTAAACATTCAAGATGATACCTATTAGTTCAAAATGTTACCCTGTTCACCTGCAGTGTCTCACCTCGACACACACACACACACACACACACACACACACACACACACACACACACACACACACACACACACACACACACACACACACACACACAAACCATAACCATTGGACCACTATCAAGACTACTATAGCACAAAATAAATCACTACTTCAGTTTGATTGACTTACCAAACATACATGCAAGTTCTTCTAAATGACAGACAGGACAGACCAAATCAAAGATCAAAAATCTCCCCACAAGAAAAACTGTTTTATCCCAAACCACCAGTGAGTGACTCATATATTTTGGAAAACTGAGCCTCCCCCGTGGTTACTGTTCCTTTAATAACAAAACCTAAGATCAAATATTCTTTGTCAAATTTGAAATCTCGCCAACGCAACACAGAACTAACTAGCTAATGAAATAAAGACAATCAATTATTTTGTTGGTTGAATATCAGTTACATCGAAAATTCTGTGCAGATGTATTGTGGGTAAAATGGCCGGTTTCATTTCTTTGTTTCTTAGAAAATATAATTTTTTGAGGATGAACAATGTTAGTGGATGGTATAAAGGCTTCAGACCTCCCTGTAAATGACTCGTTGATTGTGTGTGTGTGTGTGTGTGTGTGTGTGTGTGTGTGTGTGTGTGCGTGTGTGTGTGTGTGTATGCGTGTGTGTGTGTGTGTGTGTGCGTCTATTCCTGTGTGTGTGTATGTGTGTGTGTGTGTGTGAATTGCCTTAACACTGCCAGTGCTGTCCCATCTGGATAGCTACTCACACATTGTGAAACACTGCAGCCAAACACAATGGATTTCATTGCGATCGGCCTCATGATAAAATGAAATAGCATTCTGTGGTATTGCAGACGAGGCCAGTTCTTATGTGAACCATGTGCATAAAGGTTTACATTGGTTTTTCCCCCCAAACATGTGAGCATCAAACACAATTTTTTGTCAATCTTGTAATTATTGGGGTTTCAAAAAATCCATCAAAAATGTAATAACTGGACCCGATAATGCAATAAAATACTCATATCACTTATATGAGTATTTTAACTTTTATTTATTGGCTATGATAGTATCACACTCCCATAACACTTACCCTCACTATTGCAAACAGCTAACAGCTTTTCACATTATGGGTAAAAAGTTATTGGCGGGTGCTCCGGTGGCGTAGTGGATAGAGCGCGTGCCATATCGGCTCCGGCCTTCGTTGCAGTGGACGCGGGTTCGAGTCCGACCCGTGGACCTTTACTGCAGGTCATCCCCCCCCCCTCTCTCTCTCTCTCTCTCAGTCTCCCCATTTCAACTCTGTACTATCTAATAAAGCTTGAAAATTCCCAAAAAATAATCTTTAAAAAAAAGAAGTTATTGGCAAGTGATTACATTACCCTCTATTAAACCTGCAGTGTGTAGAATTTTGGGTTTTATTTCCTAGCAGATTTTGTAGAAAGTAATTATAATATCCATAAGTACATTTAATTTAGTGCATAATAGCTGAAAAAAACATTTTGAATAATTTTTGTTTCCCTTAGAAAGGGTCTCATATATGTCCATATTTTTGCATATTTTGGACCAAGGCCTAGTGCCGCCATCTTGAAAGTGTCATAGTTGGAATGTCATCAGGTGCATTGTTTAAAATGTAGAATAGTTCTTGTCCT
>OX442358.1:29704249-29706749 GCA_949357725.1 Hyperoplus immaculatus | reverse complement strand
CCTAGTGCCGCCATCTTGAAAGTGTCATAGTTGGAATGTCATCAGGTGCATTGTTTAAAATTTAGAATTGTTCTTGCCCTTGAAGGCCACTGTAGCTTCTGTTATTATTCTAAAGGGTTGGGGTTACCCAGGGAGCGTTGCATTCTAGAACTTTGTAGAACTTTCTTGATGATGTCATATTACACACTGCACCTTTAAGCAATTGTGAAAATTGTGAAAAACTGTAAACATACTTTATAGAAGTGGGTACATAAGGGGTTAAACATTGAAACAACACACACTGTTTGACTGTTGTGTGTATCACCTCACTTCCCCCTGTGTGCACATAAACACTCAGCATGTCACGGCACCACAGCTCTACAGAGCCTCAGCCCGGCTACGCTCTGCACATGTCAACTAAACACATAATGTTCTCTCTTTAAATCTGGCTCCACTTGTTATTATTATTATGCTACTGTCTGTACGCAAGGCAAGGCAGCACACAGAGGCAGTGTTAACGTCACACACACACACACACACACACACACACACACACACACACACACACGGAGGCAGTGTTAACATCACACCGCAGCACCCTCTGGGATTTGTGCTCGGCCCTCCTACGCCCTATAAATCTACTTAGGCCTACCACGAGCAAGCAGAATTTATAACACACGCTTACACACACACACACACACACACACACACACACACACACACTTGTACTTATATCTTTGTGAGGACATTCATTGCCTAATGCCCCTTACCTTAACCATTAAAACTAAATGCCTGACCCCAACCCTTACACTAACCCTAACATAAACCTAATTCATACCTGAACCTTAAAACCTAGTGTTAACCCTCAAACAGCCCTTTAAAGGCCTGTCCCAAAGTGAGAACCGGACAAAATGTCCTCACTTCGATTGTTAAAAGCTTAAATTGGTCCTCACAAAAGGTGCCTGTATAAAAGCACACACACACACACACACACATGCACACGCGCACACACACACACACACACACACACACACACACACACACACACACACACACACACACACACACACAAGGTTGAAATGGATGTAAGGGAGCACTTCTTTGACCACACACTAAATCCTTTAAGCTCGGTGTGGTCCAATTTGCCAAACTTTTAACTTATGATGTGCAGAAATACACAGCCGTACACACACACACACACACACACACACACACACACTCACACACACTCTATCTCATCCTCCCCTGTGATAAAACCTGTCAAACGATTCTTAAACACACACAGAAAGATGGCGGGCGAAGACAGACAGGAGGTTTACACACTCCCCTCTGCAGCTCAACCTTATAGTCACAACATGGTGCGAATGTATCAGATTAATTCCCACCGTAGGTATGTCATCATTTAGACTGTTTATTTGCCTTGCTCTTACTCCTATCTGTATATTGTATAGTGTATAATAGGCCTTTAGATCACTTACCCGCAGACAAAAAACAATAAAGAAAGAGTTGCCTGTATTGGCTACTTCATTGGAGCGCTGCACACTTTGGGTTAATATATTTAACTTTAAAAGGTGGAGTCAGTGATTCTGGAGAACGCTTGTTGTCAAAATCACTTTTTTGTCATAATCAGTGAATATCTCCTCATGATCCGCTAACTGTCCTTAACTGTGTGCGCGCGGAAAAGGAAACTGTTGTTAATACACAGCCTAGGCTCTGTAAACTGGTATGACAAAATAAAAGGGCCCACCGTAACTGGCAACATGTCAGTTTACAGAGACTAGCCTTACTTTCTCTATTTGGTAAAAATAAATGCAATTTTTACTTTTTATGGACATATTTTGTATCACTTTTTGAAATCAGAGATCTTGGTAACAGGGTTGTTTTAGTATTCAGATGTACCAGTTATTTATTAGGACTATATATCTTACTCAAAACACGACTAAACTGTTATGGGAAGGATTTACTCTGACCTTCATAACTGTGTTGTTGAATTTCATGTGTACTTTAACCCTGCACTCCTTACATTTTTAACATTCTAATGAGGACTTGAAATGCTTCTGTGTTTTGTGGTGTGTGCCCCAGTGCAAATAAATTAAATGTTAGTATTTTAGTAGCCTGGCACCGCCCGCCTACCTACTTCCGCTCAATTTTTATTTCCCTTCAGAAGTCAGTCTGGGTGTGCGGTATATTAGTGGGTTTTCTCTTTTACCGGTCCAATCAGCGAACAGAGGGAGTGGCTGAGAACAGTGACGTTGAGGTTGTGCGCCAGTTCCAGTTGTAGTCAGAAGCCGGCGCATGACATACGCCACGACCAAACGTTATGCGATTGGTTGGCAGATCCAGAGTGGCTACGGGCAGATCCAATAGTTTTAAACTTCAACAGACACTCGCCTTCAAGAGAGTTAACGTTTGTCAATTGAGCGATTCCAGACCTTCTGTACAAATGAAATGAAGTACGATGGTCTGGTCGGACCAGGCTTCTATTTTATGTGGTTCCCCTAAAATTTGATATGTACAATTA